>OLKM01000095.1:0-152500 GCA_900291075.1 Melanogrammus aeglefinus
ACGCACACGCACTCGTGTGTAGGTGGACCCGGTTTGTACACAATGATCCACTTGAACGCTTATCACGCCAGAATACAACGTCGATCACGCAGCTTTTTCAGCGCCGGCCAGTGAGTGCATACTAGATGACCACAGTGACCAGGCACAGATCACCGTCACCCTCTGTGACCAAATAAACAAGCATCAAAATGCCAACATAGCGACACGATATAAGCGAGAACTCACAGTAAACGACGACCATCAACCTGTTCATATCTACGTTTTAATATGCTGCAACAAAAACGTATTAAGCGCCCTATTCATTTTTGTAATGCTTAGAGGGATAACAGGTACTCTCAGGAAACGTACTGCCTTCTCCATTTCACCCACGTGGAAGATGCAATAAACGCATAAAGCACGTTAGCATATTATCAATACCGCCGGCTCTGTGTGGAATCTTGGGGACCATTTTGGGTTTCATTATGGCCTCGATCTTCTCAAAAGACCACCAGGCGGTGTGACCTCCAGGATTACCGGACTGTGGTAATTACCTGCTAGAAACCAACATTGGACGGACATGCAATCGCCGTGATAGAGAGGGAGTCGGGGGAGGTGTGTGTGTATGGGTGGGGGGCGCGGGAAGGGATTGCTGCTTGCACCTCTTGAAAGTGCTGCAGTGTATCTGCGGAATTAGTGCCAAGTGCGTGACATCAATGAACGTGTTTTAAACCATCCACGTCTTTTGTCCCTGTTTCCTCCCCTGAATAGACGGCCTCCAGAGCTAAACGGCTTGCTCCGTGCTTCTGTGTTACATCCGCGCCTCATCTGTGGTGTAACCAGGGGGCAGATGTGTAGGGGCTCTGAGACTTTTTTCGTGCAACCACTTATGTTTATTTAAAACAGCAGAAGGTAGGTTAGGCCTATGGATGATGTACACATCATCTCAGTGGGTTTAGGTAGAGTATATAGATGTGTTTTATTATTATGGCCGCTAATTTATTTACTTGGTTATTTTCGTATCATTTGTGAATTCCAAGTGTCAGTAAAGCTATCTGAGTGATTTTGAGACACTCTTCACATAGAGAGAGAGCGCAGAGAGAGAGAATTAAAGACGGGGGAGAGGGAGAACAGATACACACATGAGGAAAAGATTGAAAGAGAGTGCATAGATATGTGAGAAAAGAGAGCAGAGAGAGTGCAGAGATATGAGAAAGAGAGAGAGTAGGGCAGAGTGACGGGCTGAGCAGAGCAGACTGTCTTCTCTCAGTGAGATGATGAGAGCATGTTTTTTTTCACACATTGAGATGATATGCACTCAGTAAAGAAGCCGGAATCACCAGCAAGCAGATCTCTAAAGAGACAGATTAGACATAACAGGCCATAGAAGGGAAGTGGCATGAAGAATAAGGAGCCATGTTTTAGTCATGTGGCGCAGTGATATTCCATAATGCCTTTCTTCCAGCTGAGTACCGAATTGGCTAAGGAAACCAAGCAACTGTAATGCCATTAATCAAATATCAGGGTTTCAATCAGAAAGGCTTGGATGTTATCAGACTTAGATTTTCTCTTTTTAAAAAAATTAAATAAATATTTTGTTGAATAGCATATCTAGGTGTCTTCTCCCTATAATCACAATCAGCGTTTCAAGTTTCTTTCAATGATCAGATTTTGGTATTTCTTTCTTTAAAAACCGTGAATTTAGCTTTTTATTATAATGAATATCCCTAGCTGGATGTCTCCTTCACCGGTGTACTCAACACTGGTGTGCCCTGCTGATTGAGGCCATGCTTCACACTCAAATTGCAGGTGTGTGAGAAGTCAGCGCCAACTAGGCTGAAGCTAACATACATGCGTTCACATGAATCATGGAAAGAGAAAATGGAATTATGATTAAAGACGAAGTCACAGCAAGTCTCTCTCTCTCTATCTATCTCTCTCGCTCATTTATTGTCGCTCATATGAGAAGTCATTATTTTCTGCATTGCTGCATCGACTCATCTTCAAACCGCACTTCAACCCAGTATAATGTGCAACGGGCAATGCTGGTGAAGCATCTCCGCATGAGGTCTGTGCTTTTTTTCCCTGCACAGTATTCTATATCCTTACTATTGTCTGCCTGGCAAAGACAATACATTGGTATAAATCACAGAACATATGCTTTTCACCATATAGTATCACAGACTTCCATTGTTGTCCAAAGACTTAACAAACCCATGAATGGCATTGAAGTTGTTGAAATGATTTGATTCAATGCACCCTCTATGCGCCCATGTTCATGGTAGTGTAGGAGTGAAGAGTGGGCTTCCCCACTCTAACCCGACAGTTATACCGTGCCGTTAAATTGGTTAGTGATGACATGGTCACAAAAAAGACAAAACATTGTAAAAAAAACGTCGATTGTTTTTTAATCAGTGTAATTTGTTTGCGGAAATGGCTCTTTGTGTGGAGCCCGACGCTCTAAACACTTGCCCCCCTTTCACACCTTCGGTTCTTCATTCTACTTAAGCGACCATTGGCATGCAGAGTACCCCGCATTTCATGTGTTGAACGAGGAGAGAGGAGAGAGTGAGTTGGGGTCTAGGACCAAGGGGAAAAATGGGCACCCTAAAGGGCATCCAAGGCTTGTACGCCAACCAATAATAACATGTATCATGTCCACCGATAACAAACAAAACTCCAATCTAAAAAATGTCAGAATGTACAATGCTGAATGTACAATTTTACCATAATTCTCCAGACCTTCCCTTCTGAACACAGTTTGAAATAGATTTAAAACAGGAAAAAAATTGTGCCAGGAACCGTCGTCAGGGTACAGAGTTGGCAATAATCTGATGGCTAACTGATAAAAGATACCTCATTTCAAGTGTTTAATTGCTGACTCAGGGTCTGGAGTAACCTCTTTTGTCAGTAGTAGTTGTATTTATGCCTCTTATTCCCTCTCCTTGTCTGGAATGTCCAGCCTTGGCTGCACTCGCCGTAATATGAGCACTAATTCACGTTAAGAGTTAGTATCAGCCTGAAGTGAGAATTTATGAACCGCTAAATGCATTGCTTTAGTGGTCAAAGAAGGAAAAGGATTTTATGCATTTGGATTGTAGGGGACACACACAAAAGCATAACGGGAGTCACTGGCGTATTCTTTTTCAAAGCTACCATTCAGCCAAGTCGGAAGGAAAGAAAGAATAAAAGAAACCGTCTATTTGTGTGTTTGTGAGGGCGTGCATGTGGGCACTTTGGGGAAATGTAACGCATGGTAGGGCATATAATGTTCGCATATTCATGGTCAGAAATGTAGTTTCATATGCACATACATAGGTAATGGGTGTAGTGGGTTGCTGTGGAAACTGCTCTAACTTATTAATTTGTGACAGGGGTCGGAGTCTGAATAAATGGCTCTGGGAATTGGGGCGTGCTCCACATAGCCAGAGAACTGGGGTAAAATTAGCCTTCCCTCTGAGAAGCAGGAACTGGATGTGACTCGCTAACATAACAGGAGAAAAGAGTCAAGAGAGAAGAGAGCGTGGAGTGAACTCACTCCAGTTCCGTTCACCTTGCTTATCAGTGGGCCATTTGTCCTCAATGTAGAACAGCTGACCCGAACCCAACGCTGAACACTGTAGTGACATTATGGCACCTGAGCGTTCAAGAAAATGGAGGCACATGAAGCTATGTCAAGCAAATACAAACAGAGGGCATAACGATAACATGAAATCATCCTTCACCACAACCAAAATCGATTATGGCCTGTTGTCTGTTGCCGGAGGCTTCAATCTGTTCCTCAATGCATGTGTACGCTTCCATTATGAAAGCTTAACCCACAGAGAAGGGGGTCATACAATGGCCATGGGCCTCTCCACTTCATAACACACGCACACAAGATGTATAGAAGCGCATATTTATATCCATCCCCTACGTGTCAATAGAGGCCCAGAAAACACTGTTCCAAAACAAAATGGCAAGTAAGGATTTATCAGATTTTGGAAAGTAATTGCGAGTCCCAGTCTTCCTGCTATCCTGTTTCTATAGCTTCAGCACCATGTCACTCTTTAACCTCCCAAACACACACACACACACACACACACACACACACACACACACACACACACACACACACACACACACACACACACACACACACACACACACACACACACACACACACACACACACACACACACAGAACACACACACACACAAAACCTCATTTAACGTGTAACATCTGGAACCATTGGAAAAGCTCCCTTTGTCTACGTAGCCAGAATGAAGACAATGAGAGCAGGGTCCACTGAGCCCAGTTTAAACCACAGGTCTCGATTTACCATGACAAAAACACCAAAGGGGCACGCAGCGGTCACCACTGACACATACTGAGAACACTAGCCGGTGCAAAAGGCTGTGCTCCTTGCCCAGACAAACACACACATTCATACGAACGCAGTCGACTGCAACGATTGCTTCTCCAGAAACAGTGAAATGCAACCGATTTCATGCAACTACAGCGAGAACACAGCTAACCACAAGTATGCAGCGTGAATATACGTACTACAGTGATGCAGAGTCGCTCAGAGACTGGAGGAAAATCACTGCTATTTTCTGTGTTTTGACACGCGTAAGGTCGTGAGCAAAGATATGTGTGAAGGCTGTTTTGACCTTAGTCGATGTGTGTGAGCATATTGAGGCCATTTAGCACAACAATGCTTTGTTCATTTGGAAGTGAAAGGATACACGATATAATATTCCATATTTTTTCAAACTTTCCACCTGAGGACTAGCCTGGCAAATGCCAGACCTCGTCTCAATCTACATTGAGATGAGGTCTGGGAACCACACATTCATTTTCTCGTATATGAGGCGTGCCGTTTTGGATCCGTAAACTACAAGCTTCGGTGTGTCGCATAGACGTTGTCATGCGTCACATCGTGTCGCATGCCGCCCGTCCCCGTTTTGTGATTGGTTCCCTATTTCAAGCGAATCCAGGCTGCCGAGCGGCGCAAAATGAAATCGCGCTCAAGGCAGCATCGGTATGGCTACCTGAGCTGAGGCCTACATATGATTCAGAATAGCTCTACTAGGTTAAAGGGTATTTTAAATATTCACGCAAGCCTCCCTAGTAATACTAGTACTACTTATACGAGTAATAGTTATAGTACTCGTTCACCTGTTGTGAAGAAGGGAAAAGAGGTTTTTGGCTCCGGAGCAAGCTGCGAGTTTAAGAAGCCACCATGAAATTAAAAATGGCTCCGCGGGAGATCCGTTTTTCTTCGGCGATTCGGGCTATGTCATTGCCACAAATTCCATGACACCACTGATTTGGACGCAGTGAAAAAAAAAACAAATAACCCACTGCCGTTCATGCAAAGGGGATAATTTCTCTCATGCATGAGGTAAGCTTGATGAATGGCCTGAACCATATCATCTCTATTGTGAAGCGTGCAGCACAGCTTTGCAGTAATCATACAGAATGCAACGACGGATGCTGGTTGCATGGGGAAAAGACTTGGCAATGTTGAAAATGGCCGTGATGGGAATAGATTGTGTGTCAGTGATTATTTTTCATTGATGCTTCAATCGATAGCACCAAGCTTGTTAGCTATCCCATGCGAGGCAGCACTCTGCTGGTAGGCTCAGGCTTTTTTTTTTAGAACGGGGGATAAAATAATTGCCCTCATTGCCAGGTTGACCTTGCTAAATACATTTGAATCGCAATAAATTGTTCCTGGCTGAATGCAGATGAAAATCTCAAATAGGTAGTGTTGGGTGGCTCCATTCACAACTTTATAATAGCTTTTTATTACGATAATGAAGGGCTGATGTTGTGGACATCAAAAGTTCAAGGCGTTAATAAGACATTGTTCGTTGGACATGCATGGTGGACTGCAATGATCACTCTGTAGGTTTTTGCTCAATACTGTATCAATTAGAGGGAGGGAGTAGGCGGTATCATTGAGCACTTGATAGTCGAAGTGTGGATTTTATCGTGTGGAAAATGAGCCTGCAATGGTATCTGTTGAATACAAGTCTGTGCCAGAGTCTCGCCTATGTTTATTTCTAGATACAGGAAACTCTGGGAATATAAATAGTCCAAAATATTTCCCTATTTTTCATGCGACAGATATGTCTGTTATAGTAATAGTAACTCAAAACAGCGGAAGCCAAGGCATGCTGCTATTGGGGAGCTGTTTAAAATCGAGTATTTCAATAAATATCCTGACCACGGACAGCCATAGGTTTGGGTTTGAAATACTCAGACCAAAGACAGTGAAGACATAATTATACTTGTTGTCTATATCCACATGTAAAACCTTTTCCTACCCTGTTTGTGTATTGCTCCATCGCAAATTCACGTCTTTGTTTATAGACACAAGATAGGTAGGTAAATACACAAAATAAATGAAGGGTTAACATCCAACACAGACGCAGCTTGTTTTATTCCTCATTCTCTCTATGTTCGGTCACCCACATATGGAAGGAATAGGAAGCTCAAATAAATGGTATGTGTGGATCCTGCCGACCAATGTGATCCTTAGGTAGGCTACAGCTCTGCTAACTCATTTTAATGTGCCTTTGGACAACCATGAGGAAGTCTGGCCTTCACACCAGAGATACAATTCCATTGGGCCTGCCGGGGGCCATTCGCAAGGAAAGTCTGTGCGCTGTGTTGCATTTGGCTGTTTCATTAATAATTCCAACAAAAGAAGAACACACATCCACCATTCCACCCCAATTGCCCTTTCACTTGTCATTTATACACAGAAACTGCGAAGAACACAGAGATGTTTGGGTTTTGTTAACGCATGAAAACGCGGGAAAGTGGGAAAAGCCTTGCAACCCTTCCCTGTGTGGATGAGCGTTAGATTAGCTTTGTGCGGCGCAATGATAACAAGAACCAAGATGGTGGACTAGGGCAGCGTGCCAGGGATAGCACCCCTTGACTGAGAACTTCAGATTAAGGAGATGAGACGGACGATTGCAGAGTAGGCAGTCCCTAGTGGAACGATTGAGATGTTTCTTTGAGGGAGGATTTAGGCTTTGTCGGAGGAGTTGGGTATTAACTGTATATCTTTTTCTTTGCGTCTGTCCATCTCTCTGTGTGTGTGTGTGTGTGTGTGTGTGTGTGTGTGTGTGTGTGTGTGTGTGTGTGTGTGCGTGTGCGTGTGCGTGTGTGTTTATGGGTTGGTTTATACACAGGGTTGTATTAACTGCATTCTATCTGTGTGTGTGTGTGTGTTTGTGTGTGTGTGTGTGTGTGTGTGTGTGTGCGTTAGTGGGCACAGAGGTGTATTTAAAAATGTATCTAGATCCTGGGCAGAAAATTGGTTGCTCTCCAAGTGTGTGTAGTTTCTATATCAGGGGTATACAGCCAGTTGTCAATTTGGAACAGTATAAACAGTGGAACTGAGGAGTAAACAGGTGTTAGAATGTGGGAGAATTAAAGGACTTTGTGCACACAGTTTATTTTTAGTAGGACTACATCACCATAGGCCCAGCTGACACGATGATGCATTCTGGGCAATATTGAATCAGACATGTAACATCTGTAAAATGCTCAATATGATAACAGTTGGTCTAGCCAATAATGTACTTGAATGATTATACATTCATATATGTGGAACATGGATCCTTCCTTGTAAACTTGCACATGCACATTCGCCCAAACACAAACATAAACACATTCCACATGCCACCACAGCAGTTTTATGTGACAGTAA
The DNA here is from genome assembly GCA_900291075.1 of Melanogrammus aeglefinus. Lineage (NCBI taxonomy): Eukaryota > Metazoa > Chordata > Actinopteri > Gadiformes > Gadidae > Melanogrammus > Melanogrammus aeglefinus. The sequence goes on from OLKM01000095.1 coordinate 7,689, forward strand.
TAGTAGGACTGGGACGAGAAGGGAAAAATGTGTACAGCCTTGTGTGCGTGTGGGTTTTTATAAAGCATGCGTCAGTAACTATCTTCGCTTCTTCACCCATGAGCAAGGCAAAGTCGGCCGACCTACTTCTGTGGTGCCTGTCCTCCTTTTTTCAAGGGCATGTTAACTTCTCACTTCCTCCTCTGTCCTTCTTCCTATGAGGTCACACACACACACACACACACACACACACACACACACACACACACACACACACACACACACACACACACACACACACACACACACACACACAACACACACACACAAACACAAACACACACACCCACAAACAAACACACATACACATACACACACGTCACACACACACACACACACACACACACACACACACACACACACACACACACACACACACACACACACACACACACACACACCACACACACACACACACACACACACACACACACACACACACACACACACACACACACTTGTTCACACACACATCCACCCACACACATGCTCACACACACATGGTCTCAAAATCATACATGCACACGTTACCTTACATTGCATAATATCTCAACAGCACTCTGCAGAGAGAAATGCAGTCGTTCGCCACAAATAGAAACAAGCTGTGAGATGAATAAGGTTACTGATCAATCTCCATCTGCATAACTGATGGGCTAATTCAAATGGTGTCTTATTTTTTGCCCTTTCTATTTTTAAGTGCAGACCTGTCGACACTTAAGAGGGGCCTTGGCTGCTACACTAAGCCTCCCTCCCTTCACTCTAATTGCCTTGAGTGTCTCATAAAGTATGACATTGATGTGTAATTTGGCCATACCAATCGTTGAGGGGACTTCCCTTCCTTCAATGTTTATTTAGGAGTTTTGGCTTTGTTGCCACTGACCGCGATGAATCAGCCAATATTCAGCTGATGATCGAGTGGTTTCATAAGATGGAGTTTTATGTTAGTTCGGCACCGAAGACAAAGGGCGGTAACAACTGCCTGAAACATCTCGATCAATGCTGAGCAATTCCAGAGGCGTCTACCTTTGTTCACAGCTGCTCCTTTGATATTTGCGATCCAGATGTCAACCGAAAGTTCATTTACACTGGCGCTCCGAACGCAGCAGGATCACAGCTCGCGGCAAACACCAGCCACCAACGCTCCTGTTTGCCGGAGAAAAAGTGAATTCAGCAGAGTCATTATTTGTCAAGGTAAATGCGCAGGCGCCGGTCGCACAAGGATCTTGTCCCCCCCCCCCCCCCCCGTCTTAGAAGCATTTCGACTCTATCCCAAAAACATTAGAATTTTTTTCATCAACATTCATCGTCTGTGGTGACCAAGTCTATAATTGCCTTGACTGCTCTCCAAACTTCACGCTGCTTGTAAATGAACTCAATCATCAATCCATATGCATTGTAACACTCATTTGGTGGCTTCCTGCGTAAGACAGCACCATGTGTCGAGGGGACAGCTCGGCTGATTCTCCACCTCCTGTTCATGTTTCCGACGTCGGGCTTTTACGGAACTTTTGAAGAATCTGTCTCTTTCCTTCTACCTGTGTTGTTATGACCACCAGGGCCCGGTCTGCTTCATGGATTCCAATATACTATTATAGGTTAGAGATTGCACACACAGTTATGCCGGTTGGGATCGAACCGAAGCAACATTCCCAGTGGCAAGTCTATCACACATTGCAAGGCAATTTCATTTGATTCGACATTGGTGACATCTTCTCAAAATCTTTGACTCAAAAGCGACATGGGAAGGGCTCCGATGTCGTCAGTGGTAGTCTGAAAGTTGACTGTAATTTGGTCAGAATCTTATTTAGATGCCATCAGTGGGTTTGTGATGTGGCGGGCCCGGTGGAAAAAAAAGTTAGAAGTACAGCCTTCAGACAAGTCCAACGTTCAGGTAAGGTCAGGTGTTCACCGTGCCACACCGTTGGCACGGTTACTAAAAGATGTGAGGAGACGGGGCCGAACATCACAGGTGTTTGTGTGTGTGTGTGTGTGTGTGTGTGTGTGTGTGTGTGTGTGTGTGTGTGTGTGTGTGTGTGTGTGTGTGTGTGTGTGTGTGTGTGTGTGTGTGTGTGTTGTTCACCAACAAACACTTGAGTGCTCTCTCCTTGAAGAAAGCTCTCCATTTAGTGTGTCTGCAACGACTCCCTCCCTCCTCTCGCTCTGTCACATCGCATTACGCCGGGACCCTGGTGTTAATAACAGTGGCTTGAAGTCACGCTGGGCCACAGAATCCCGGCAGAATTTTTGCAAAACTGTTTTCCTTTCCTTTCTTTTTTTTTTTGTTTCCTCAAATATCCTGCCTTTTCGTCTCCCTTCGTGCCCTCCGGATGGAGAATTGATTATGTATTACCGGTTTGCATCCTCCAGCTGGAATGCCGCATGCTAGATGCGATCGACGCCGTGGCTGACAAGCGAGCATCTGGCGGGTTGCCAGATTTCACCTGTCATCAGGACAGGCATGTGACACCTTAGGCTGATGGATTGCATATCCCTCGCATGTTTACCCCACATTTGCAACTAGGATGAGGATAAGGATAAGGGATGAATCCTTTTTCTTGTCTCCAAACAGTGTGTTGTTGTGGCTTTTTGTTTTTTCCTGCCACTGTTTATATTGTAGCCATAGCCTTTTTTTATTTAGTTTTTGGAAAATGAGGTGAATCATCGCTGCGCACCATGCGTGAGATTATGTTTGCTTCGAAACACAAATGCAGACACACACGTAGATGGGATCAATCTTTAGAAATCTGTGGAAAGATGGAATCTCATGGGTTGGAATTCATCTCCTGTTAGACCAATAATCTTTGATCATTATATCACCCACCCACTGCTTTCTATCCACATAGAATCATAATGACTTTTGTCTCCTTTCCTTTACAGGAAATAAGCCTTAAAGTCTTAGTGGTTCCCATGTGCCACAACATCAAGCATTGTGTCGCATTGGAATTCATTTTACCCACAAACACATACACCAAGACATTTGTCCAAATGAAAATAGTTTAATTTTTTCCTTATTTTAATAAGCTTTGCATTATACATGGTCTACTAGAATTGTTCTTGCTGATATATGCTATCAGGGCCAAATACACATCTACATAGTGCTATTTATTTGTCCTTAGTGGATTACTTTGTCCTTTCCCATATTCTACAACAATGTTCCACAGGCCATTTTCAGTGTACTCTGACACGCCATGTCCAAACAGGGTAGCTTGACACACCGAGTGTCAGAGGTAGCTTTTAGAAAACGAGTCGAACATGGCCACTCATTAAAGAGACATTTTAATCCAGTGCAAATTGGTGTGGCTGTGCAATTAAACATCATGAGGATTTAGGGTCATTGAAAGATCACAAATACATGGGTGATATATGCCACCTGGTGGGTGACGAGGCTAAACCATCCATTAGGATGATGGTGCCCACACCCTGTATTAATGAAAGCCCATGTTCCACATTGCCCAAATTTACGGCCTCAGACACAGTCTAGTCCTTGATTTCAAAATGGGAGGAAGAAGCAATTAACTTGCAGGTAATAGGCAATATAATGCATCTAATTAATGAACAGGCTTTATTTTATTGTTAGTCTTACCCTTATTATATTAGATCATTAAAGATGCAATTTGAAATACAAATGAATGATGTCGGCATCTGCTCTTGGCATGTATTGCTTAAATACAAAATAAAAAAAGCAGTTGAAGGTTTTTCATCAATGTCATGGTTTGTGTTTGAGCTTGCTTTTAATTAAGGATTACAAATTTGAACAAAGACAAAGTCAAATAGCCCCAAAATGTATTCCAAAAAATACACAGGCCGGACTTTTGACTTCTAAATAAATCCCCACTCCACGGTTCTGCATATTTTCGATTGGAAACCTGTGCTTCCCCCTCCTCCCTGGTCGATCCCCCACAGACCACTCTGTGGTTGATGAGGATCACATCCAATAAGTATCCGGTGTATGTGAGAAACAAGGTCTTTCAGAGATCGCAACAGCTCTGTAAGTGATAACCGGTCCTCTCCTCTTTGTCGTCAGCGAGGTGATGGAGTGTAAAGGCAGGCCTTTCTACTGTTCTCTCCCTTCAGCACTCAGCCTCACACCTCCTCCTGTCCTCGATCCGGGACTTCCGTCTATAGTGGGATAGTGGGAGCCAGCCCACTATCACAATGTAAAAATGCCTTCTGGACTTTGGTTTTATGTAAGCACAGGGCTATATATCAGTTAAGGCTTTCTGCACTAATATTATAAAACATTACATGGTGACCCAAAAGCGTAACCTATAGGGGTCAATTTGAGTTCTTATTTACATCCAATCCCCAATTCTTTAATCTTGTGTGTTATGTTTTGATTTGGGCAATGATCCATCCATAGCTCCATTATGTAACCCTTCGGCATAACTTGTCATCAAACAAAGTTAGTTGTTTTAGGGGTGGCTTTCCATTGGAATGTGCACATGGCGCCTTAAACCCATCTGCTACTCCCGCCTCTCCCCCAAAGGTGTTTATTTACCCAAGGGGAGACGTAATACTTTCCCGAATGTCACACTCACAACGCGGACGAGTCAAATGGATGGGGCGACAATGAGATGGGAGCAGTGATATGATTGAGGAGGAGGAGGAAAAGGAGGAGCCTGGGGACGAAGAGGACTGCGGAGCAAACATGAACCTAATGGGTTTGAATGTCATCGTAAATAAGGACGAACATTTTCACGAGGAGTCTTCTTTCCTGCTATGTGATTTGTTTCTCTTGCTTGTTTTGTCATCAGCCATGTCGCCATTAAGGGATGGGGGGTGCGGGGTGAGGGGGGGGGGGGGGGGAGATTTGGAGACGAACCTTGAATTGCAGCGGTACACTATACACACAAAAGTACATCTGCATGACTAACGATGTTGACATAGCGCTAATGCTGTTATGCATTTAATATAGCCCAATTCTCTCCAGCCGTCGCTGGAATAACAAGCTTACGACTACGCCGTACTTGCTGCTCCACCAAGGCTTTAGCAGGATCCTCACAACTACTGCCTTAGTGAGCATGAAATACCTTCTTTCCCACCCACTACTGTGTTCTCGTCATTGTTTCGGAGACCCGATGTCTTGGCAGACGTGCATAGAATGCTCCCTCCGTAACGGTGTATAACAGGGATTGAAGTGCATCTAAGAACTCCCTTTCCCTCATAAGGTAAAGAAAAGGGGCATCTGTATGCTACGTCTTGCGTTAGCTTTTACAGAGAACAGAAGGAACCCATATCTAACATAGGGCTGCCGAGCTCACTGCATGCACAGGCCCTTATTGAATAAGACTGAAGCATAATCATTCTGATAGGACCAGTATCACAAATACACACACACACACACGCGCGCGCCCGCACACAGACGCACACACAAAACGCTGCACATGCCTGCAGGCAGACGTCCTGTCCATGACGGATGTGGTGATCTTTCCTGGCATGTTTAATTGAGATAATAACGCGTGCAATGGAAGCCCGGTGCCAGACACAGAGGCAAGGCAGCAGTCAGAGGGATTAAGGTTCCTCTTCCAGCTGCAGAGGGATAGTCGAGCTCTCTGTGACAGATACACACAGCGTCTCCACAGCGCAGACAACTCCCTTTTTAGGGGCGACGGGGAAAATGGTCTCTCAGCAGAGTGATAGCCAGTAAATTGTTCATTACGATTCGCTCCTTTTAAACAACTCTCTCAGGCAGGAGGTGTGTGTGTGTGTGTGTGGGGGGGGTTGGGGGGGGAAGCAACCGGTTGTAGTCTCTCTCTTCTTTAGTAAAGTGCTTACAGATCAATGTCTCGTTGGTGTTTTTGCTAAAGAAGGCAGGAAAAGGAACAAAACTGTTCTATCTTAACTGGGTTTTGGGGGTAGCTCTTGAGTCGCAAGTAAAACGGGTGACTCCGTGCGAGGAAAAAAAGCAAAGGGAAAAAGTTGCGGCTTGACAGCAGTCAATTAAGGGGCGAGCTCTCAGCGTTTTTCAATTATCTAAGCGCTCTGTGCACTATCTGGAGCAGCCAGCGGGAGTTCCACTCAATTATCAAGCCTGGCTCTGGCTTGCATCTCAGGCGGCTGTGGTGTTGCTTTCTCCACAACATTCCTCCTCTTTCATGGCCCTCTACCCGCTGGTATGTCCATGGGAGCTTTCACCCGGCAAAGCAAGAGAAGTCTCTTAGTGTGTTCCGTGGGGTGGGGGATGATACATCTCACACCAGAGATGAGTGCTGTGGGGTGTGGGTACGGGTGTGTGTGTTTGCGGGTGTATGATGTGTCCACACAGAGAGGAATGGGTTGGTGAAGGATTTTTTTGGAGTGAGGCCTCAAAGGCAGCAAAGCGAAACTGAGAGAGATTTGGTGGGATTTAAGTTTGAATTCCTATCTGTGGGAATGCCATGGAAACCTTGTCGCAGGGCTGTGTGCGATTTGGTGTTTGTGTGTGTGTGTGTGAGTGTGTGCGTGTGGAGTGGCGGGGTCCCTTGTGGACTAAGCTTCAACCAAAGTACTATTCACCCCGGTTCTCTGCCAAATCTCTGTAGACAGATGCTCCCTATATATCAGTAACATAAATGCCTTTATCCAATGATTATTCACAAGTCTTGAGTCAAACGTACGATATTTGCTTGGGATAAAGCCACCCAGTTCTACCCCATTGAGAGACATTCCAGTTCTTTGCCCAATTTACTTAGATTTGTCTCCGACAGCCCCCTCAACTTTGCTCCTCTTGCTCTCGCTCATTCTCTGTCCCTCTACCCCCCCCCCCCCCTCCCCCCCTTGCTCTCTTCCTCATTTTCCTCTGCCTCCTCTCCTCGCGAGGCTACCCATCACCATTAATTCTCACTTTGGCACAAGAGTATCATACATAAATGTCACAGCACTGCTCATTATTAGCCTGTACGGACACAAAATGATAGAAGTACCTCCTTGACCTAGAACCGAAAAAGCAAGAGACTGGGATAGAAATAGACAAGGCAGACAGGCATTCTCAAATCTCCTCCTCCTAATCTAAAAGAGAAGGACATGTTTGTGTAGTTTCTGGGGCATTTGTTTTGTATATATACTCACGCTTTGTTCCCAAATCTACAGCCCACACATACAGTGGGAAGCTTGGCTTGCTGTCTGCTGCTGCGCCTAAATTAGACTAGGTGTTGGTTTGTGGTCTGCCTACTATGGGTGCTCTTTGATTTAGCATCCCTACGTTGCTGTTGCTTCTCTTGGTACCGCCATTTCTTGGTTTGCCTTTCAGCTTGTTGTTCTGTTCAAATGATATGTCTGTTATCATATAGTCTCCCCAACGCTGAATGGGCTGGTATGGCGGTCCAAGCAATCTCTTTCTCCCACAGGTGCTCTCCTCCCCCCCCCCAAAAAAACCAACCCACCATCGTGTTTCTAGTTTTTCCATGTCTGATTGAGGGCTTACGGCTAGCAGTTGGAATGTCAGCAAATGGCATTTGAATTTGAAGGCTCAAGGCCATTGGGGTTGCCACTCTTGTGATAAACGACTGTATAATAAACAGTCACCTCACAAGCGCAAAACACACCATCTGCATCAGAGGACTGGATTTGGATGTAAATGAAGGTTTGTAGGGTCTGCGTCATCTGATGCTGCCGGCTACTGTTCAAGCAATTATGTTCTCAGTAGATCAGTAGGTGGTATTCATATCTCTGCCTTAACCCTCTCTCTCTCGCTCTCTTGCACACTCTCACTCTCCTACTCTCTCTCTGTCTCTGTCTCTGTCTCATACATATTGTTGGTGGCATTGATGGTGATTCACATTGCCTCCTTTAACATTGGTGGCTTCTGGAAAGGTGACACAGTAAGGGTGCATATTGTCTCTCTGTAAATGTCCTGCACTTAGACAACTAACATCAAGGCAGATGAGTCGCCTTGAAGATTTATCAAGAAAGAAGGAAGCATAACAACCACAGCCACTTATGAAAGACGGCTATTTGTCCTTTGAATTGAATGGGTTTCATCAGTAAAGGCTCTGTGAGAAGGAGGGGAAAGTTTAGAAGTTTATCGAGACCCACCGCTGCCAAAATTGCCTCCCGGGTCATTTAGCCACTGTCAACAATTCAGATGGAACTGGTGGCCCATTAAGGAGAACATGACACATAGCTGCTCTAAAGACACTTATCACGCTCAGAATCCGTTTACTGCAGAAGCTAAGGATGGATGAAGAGAATGGTTCCACCAGATGCTCCTGTTATGACTTTAAATATAGATCTAGATATTTATAAAGATATAGATATATAAATGGATAAATCTATATAGATCAGATCTATATCGCCCAGCCCTAATAGATCTATAGAGATAGATCTCTATATCCTAAATATCCGGCTATATTAAATATACGTCAAATGCACAGCATATGTAAAAACAATATTAGAATATTCAAATAATATCAATACAGAATATTAATATAGACCAGGGCAACACAAAAAGTGACCAAAAACATTCCCCTGCTGCTTGTTAGGTCATTGGAGGCTTATTATTGGGGAAATTAGAACCATGCTCTGATTGTGGAAATGTTTGACATGAATTTAAGTAATCAGAATCACTCTTTGAAGTTTTGTTGATTAGATTTGGATGCAAAAATAACACATGAATTGATGTATATAGGACATAGCTCTTCTTGTGAATGTGCGAATGAGCTAACAAAGACAAGAAGTATGTGTTCATTTCATGTTTGTTCCTTTAATCGAGAGGGAAATGATATTTTTACATTAAGTCTTGCGTTTCTGTTTGATCATCCTTCATTCAAGCATACATGTAGCAAATTTCATTGGACCCTCAATACCTAGTCTATTGCATCAACACCAGGGTCCAGCTCTTGGAAGCAGTAACAGCCAAAGTTACTGATGTTTATTTCAGATACGATCATATATATTATTCAAGATTCATTTCAGCAAATAAGGGGGTTTGTTTGGATTCCACTTATCCCATCCATCCAATTTTAATGTCAAGCATTCAAAACGGAAGTGGGGGTTTGGGGAGAGGGGTTGGGGGTGGAAACACAATTTACTATACACAAGCAACCTGTGGAGTCATTCAAATTACTGAGAATGGCATAAGGATCCCTAAGCTATAATTATATAATTGCACTGAGAAACCATTCAGTAACACAAACATGGTCCCATACAAATGACTGATGGCATTTTGTCATTTATTTTTTATTCATGTGCTGATTATAGGACACAGTTCTCCATGTCTAATGGCTCTCTCTGGTGAAATGGAAATGAAATATTTAGGCTTATTTCGTTTCTTTAAGAGTTTTGTGTTCTATGCACTTCGAAATCTTTCAAAGGAACACCAAATGTACACAAAAGTAATGCATTTTGAAGAAGTTTATAGTTTCAACACAGCAATGTTACAAACATGATATTCAGTCTTTAAGTTTCTATGTTTGAGCTGTCGAGGAAGGGCCTTTTCTGTATGTACTATGTACCATTAGTATGCAAGACAGGCATTCAGCTGCTCTGTGTCTTAGCTGCTGACTTGCAGATAGAGTCGCAGGGGTTTCACAGAGGTCGGGTTCACCCGGGTGTCTCCTCCTGCCCTTAATCAGGGTGCAGGCCCAACGATTTTAGAGGCAACACCTAATCGATGGCAGAAAATAAAAAAGGGAAAAAAAAAATCAGTGACAGGTCCAAGAACATTTGATATACTCGGTTGCTCTATCACTCTCTCACTCACTCACCCACTCACTCCTACATTTCTATTTATTATTGCCTGCTTTGCAGTCCTGCTTTTGAAGGTGTCTACATTGTGTTGTACACTTTATTGACTTTGGTGAACCCCAATGGGAATCCCTTCATGGATCTCTTGGAGATCCAATGCCTCTGCTTTGGGGAAACACATCACTAAGAAAGTTACCAGCGAAAACCTCTGCTGGGTTTATGGAAGCATTTTGTGAATAGCATCCAAGACTGCTCTCAACTTTTTATTTATTTGTATTGTTTCTGAAACCCCAGGCCTAAGGAATTCCAAGATATTAAACAATGTCTAGGCTAAAGACGGAAGGAATGCCTTAGACAGAGATGGGGTAAGAAAGGTTGTGAGTTCATCTGAACAAGATGATCCAGTTGGACATCTTGACACTTACTTTTGCTGGACGGAGATGAAAGCAGCTTCCAACAGAAATTAGAACAGCATGTACAAAAAACGGCTTAAGCTATTTATGCTGGTCACTGTCAAAGTTAACTGGCTATTAACTCCACTGTGAATCATTTCTGTAGAGGGGAGATTTCCAAACAAAAATCGTAGACAGCTTCTACTTTTTTTTTGTTCCTGAAAGAATGTGTTTTATAATGCAACGTTGAAGGATTTATCACCAGGTGGGGGAGGGAATAGTGTAAAGCCAGCCATGATTAATTGATAAGAAGACAGACCTGCTCCATTTAATTTACACTCTGATTAATTGGATAGAACCTTTTTTTGTCCTTACTATTTGAGAATATAAACATTCCCAAGGTACAGACAAAACAGACAAAAACAAATACAACACTAAGCTTTTCAACCAAAGGCTTGACCTTTTCCAGATCGTTATGTTTTTGGGGAAAGGTCAAAACGCTTAATCATTTTTTTTAAAATTGCTGTTAATCTGACCTTTTCCAAAAAACTTTGTGAAGGAAAGAAAATGGTGGGCGAGACGTGTCGAACAAACTGACTATCCAAAACACTGTGCATATTCAAAATCCTCAAGCATATTAACTGAAAAGACATATGCAAAAGCCAAAACACAAATGCAGAAGCCACAACATAATAATAGAAGCGAACTTCAACTGATCGAGAAGAAGTTGGCCGTCTAGTATTGCTGGCAGACTATAGTTGCCTACACATGTGGAAGAGGTAAGTAACATATCACTTACTCTTTTAAAAGTAAGTGATATGTGGTTTGATAGCTAGCAATGATTACTCTCTATGTGATTGTCTAAAATGAGCAATTTCTTTCTTTGAATAGTAGAAATGGATAAAAATATGGACTATTTTTGTCCTCATATTGAAACTCAATACATTTCAACATAATACATTCTCTACGGGCAACTCAAGGATGGCAAACATCTATAATAATGTCCAGACCAAAAAAAAAACAAAACATTAAACAAAGCAACCAATGAAAGATTTTGACGCTTGGTATATAATCCCAAACTGTTTGACCGGGCAATACAAACATAGACACGCACACTCCTGAAGGTAGTTCTTAATAGGATTATACTTGAGACATTTGGTCTGGCTCCTTCGAGATGATATGTCACAACACTGCCTAAGCACTCTTTCCTTGTTGTCGCCAATGCTTTGGTTTATTTTTCTATCTAGAAAGGCACTTATTTGAAGTTGTTTAATCCCAGAGCCACTTCCTGCGTTTAAATGTGGTTTCATAAGTGTGATGGATCAAAGTCTGTTGTTATGTGCCCCTGGGTCTCTTGGCAGCGTTCTCGCTTCTCACACCCGGTGACTCCCATTGGCAAAAACAGTAGAGCTACTTCCCCATGTGGTCAGGGCTTAAAGGGTGAAAGAAGTGTGTTGTACATTGAAAAATCCAAAACAAACATGCTTTTAAAACACTTGGCTAGGCCAAGTGTTCAAACTAGCTAATTGTGAAAAGGTAGTGGGTCATTATGGAGTTAAACTCATCTTAATGTAAACAGCAGCTTCAATAACAGAGTAAAGTCGTTAGCATGGGGGAACATGATGACAAACTAAACCGTGTTAGTCAAACACATTTCAATGAATCCAATGAGGCTCTGGTGGTTAACAGCATGCCGACTGCTAAAGCACCAGTAAGCCTCAAGCTTCTTCTTTTTCGTCAGAGCGGCCTTGCTCTGTATCATTACATTTGAAGCCTCTATTACGCATACTAATTATAATTGTCTTGCTGCTAAAAATATAGACGTGTATACAGAGCATGGGAAGTAACAGAGACACTAATCTTGAGGGAGTTTGTGAGAGCATCTAGAAACGGCTATTATCGCCTGCCAGGGAGACAAAATTACAGCGTTTGTCAATGAGTAGCACAGAGCCCATTCACATGCGTTGTAACAGACAGCCCTACAACATCATTTCATTAAGAGGTCACACTTCAGTACTTCTCATTGTCACGCCTAAGTTCCACTTTCTGGAGCACCTCTTTTTTAATTTTTCCTAATTAAAAAGCAGGCCTTTCAAAGAAAGGCGAAGCAAACTGCAGAAAGTTTGCAGTTTGCTTTGAATACACCATTAGTGGCCAGTTCACTTGTTAATGGAACTCGGGCCTCAAGTGCATCTCAGCCCTGACACTTACGCTGCAAAAAAAAAAAAGGGGGTTGTTTCCAGGAACGTGTTCTAGCTTTCGTTTATGTCAAACGGTCCCTTCTGGAACATTTCTCAGTGGATTGGAGCTGCGCAGAGCCACGGATGGCAGTGGGCCTAATCCTGACAGAGCTATGACGGCAAACCACTAAAAGACACAGGTTGGCCAATGCTCTTAGTCGCTAACATATCAATGTCGACTTGATTAAGGCTTGACATCCGCCCACTCACCACGTATAGAGTGTGTTCGGAGTGGCGAGTCAACGTGTTCTTTTTGGGACGCCAGTCCCAGGGTTAATGATGACTGATGGAGACACTTTGTTGTTGACCGTGTGGATGGGATGACAGTTTCTTGTGAATGGAAGATACTGGCCTAAGTATATTTTCCAAAGAACTCTAACATACTTTTTCTGTACTTTATTCTTTTGGAAATAGGTATGAAGTGGGCTGTAATGAACCCTCTCCATTAGATAAAAGCTTTATTGATAAGTTGTTATGGCGTCGTATCGGATAAGCTTTCTTGCTTTCGTGACTATAAAATGATCAATGCAAGGTAATGCACTGGCGAAAAAATGAAACATTAGTCCGTCTGCGGTTTGGATAATACATTAGATCGATGGAACTTGCTTTGAATGGGGACATAAGGTCAAAACTCACAACAATGAGTACCGCATATGAAAATAATAATATCAAATTCACTTTATCATCGTGTTTCGGTAATGTTGTGCTAAACATACTTTGACAGCTTGGAACAAGCGCCTGGCACAAGAGATTCATCCTCTCTGCTCTTTTGCGGTAATAATCACTCTCTTAGCATAGCAGCACGCAGACCTGTATAACCTTAAATACGAGCCATCGAACCACTACAACCGGCTCCCTGCTTCGGTGGATCGGGAGAACAGTTTGAGCTTGCATAAAGCATCGCTACAGAAGCTCCTTTAGACGCGCTGTCATTTGTCCTCCTTTCCTCCCCTTCATCCCACACCATATAATACGAGCTCCCCAGTGTGATGCCAGAGCAGTGACTTTGCCCGCCGCTGTGGGAGCTCCTCGCAGTGTGCTCTGGGTGGGACATGACTCGCATGATAAGGGGACCCCCCCCCCCCCCCGACCCTGCTACTGTTGAAATGAAACCAGACTCAGGGGCCGAGGGCTGCCTCGCTGCAATGTGGCGCTAAGCAGCTAATGCTCAATATCCCCCCCCCCCCCCAAAAGAACGAAGCAAAAATAACACCCCCTCCCCAAACATAAAATAGAACAAGCAGTGTCGAAGTTTGACAGGCTTGCTAAACACAACCAAAGAGTTCTGGCTTGTTTGCCCTAGGACACGCTGGAGACGCTGTAACCTATATACCGAGCAGCCGCTTACATAATTGAGAGGGGGGGGGGGGGGAAATCAAGGAAACTTGCCGTTTCAAAGCCAAGCGGTTAGAGATACAAAAACATGGATATATGGAAAATGGTGGACTCTATAATCCCCGCCCCTCCCATCACTGTTTAAAAACTCCACACACCACCGGAGGGGGGGGGGTTCGTTGACGGCCCTTGAAGATGAGAAAGAAATGATCGACACATTAAGAGATCACCGGCTAATGTAAATTGCCACAGGTTGCTTTCCTAACCCCACAAACACACACAACCCCCCGAAAGACAAGCAAACTCGGAATGCATCCAACTCGCACGCACACATTTTGATGATATGCCTGTACGTGGGTTGTAAATCAATCTGCATGGTGGATGTGGGTCATAAGCTCCGGCCGACAAAGCCATCCAGTAGGCTGCAGCAGGCCTCCTGAACAGACCTTTGTGGGGTTTTTACACTGCATTTGCCATGTGTTCTATTTTAGCACAATGCATACCATCGAGGCAATATGTGCTGGTTTGATGTTAACCTGTATAGTGTTGGTCAGCAAGTCAGAGGCTGGATGAATAAAATGTGCTTGTTTGATGCACTGCCTATGACGGTTGAGAGAGGCTGGTGGGAACTGCGATGCAGCTGAACAGCTGATGGAAATAATGGCTCTGTGATGCCAGTTTAGCTAGCGTCTGACACAGGCAACTGTTTTCCTTGGATGCAGTGGTGTGTGTGTGGGTGTCCAGGGACGCTCTAATTGGCTCTCCAGATGGTTATTTCTTGATGTGATATATATATATATAGGTATATATTGACAGAAGGATATACAAGGAAGAAATTGGCCTCCCAATGGATTTGGGTGAATGACTGAGACCTTTTTGGTCTGATAACCTTCGCTCTAAACCCTCAGGTTCATTTCTCTGAAATTCTGTGGATCGACCGTTTAATGTTCTTTATGAAGGCATAACTATCTGCAATGATTCTTTTGCTACTATATATTGACCCGCAGTCCCAACTTCAGTCTTTTGGGTTCATTTTATTCACACATAGAAGTTTGGGTTTCTATAGATCTGATGAATGCAGTTGGCTTGTTTCACAGTGTAGCCCAGTGACATCATTCAGTCTTAATCACAACGTCATTATTTATTGAAATCTTAAACCTGAGTTCAGTAACCTTTTCACTTCAATGCAGGTTTGATTAAAGTTAAGGCCCCCTCAATTTCTACCAGAGGTGATGTTGATTAGCAATGAATGATGAAATCTGTGATGCCACGACTGGGTAGAATTTTAAATAGCTTCCCACAAGCTTTTCAATACCACTCCTGGTTGGAAAATAATACTTTTGAAACCACAACTGCACTGGCTAATATTTCACCAGCGATGGTGCTGTTGCTACAATCTATGTTAACTTAAGATGTTAAATGCGGGACAATAAATAAGGACTCTCATCAGCCGTGGTTAGGAGGATAAGGTGTTTAAAATCCTCCTGTGAGAGAGCTTCTTGTAGAACAAGCTCTGTATGTGTGCGAGAGAGAAGAACAGAGGGAGCGAGAGAGAGAGATTAGGGAGGGTCTTATGATGATTGAACACATAAAGGCCCAGATACCTTTTATAATCTAAGCTTATTCGTTGGCCAAAGCAAGCTGTTCTTTTCTCATCCCTCGTTAACTTACAATCCCCCCCAGAAAAAATCTTCCTGAAAGCCTCTTGTTTGAGAATCATTCCCCACCCCAATGTGGTGACCTTTTATTTGATGAAGTGCTTTTCCTGAAATGAAAAAAGGAAACCACGTATATAGGTGGAATCATGGAGAAAATATCAAACAAGAATCTGATTTTACAATGTGCCAAAAACAGCCATTCCTTGTGGACAATACATTTGTTCATTCCATTTCAACAAAACATTCACCAAAACATTTCCGCTAATAATCAAATTCAGAAATATGAAATTCTGCATGAAATTCTGCAGATGCTGCCTCAAAAACTAATATTGATACTTGACATCAATACATCAAAAACAAACCACAACCTCCTGTTTACAGTAACTATTCAAAGGGGAAATGGGCAAAATGAACATCCTGCGTTATAGCCTCAACATATTTCCGTTGCTGAGTTCTTAACTGGGTAGAGGAAAAAAAAACGTTAGCGATGATTCATATAGCGATCCAGGTTATAGATTTCCCAACACCTTTTCAAATCCCCATTTACTTTCCTCTTTGTACACCTTTTCGAAGCCCAGGCGGCAGACTTTTGGAAAATCTACCAATACCAAGGCCATCATACAAATCGACAGCTCAGTTATTACAGAGAAACAGAACAGAAACGTAGCGTGTTCTCACTCTGCCTAACCTCTTGACCCCTCTGCATATCCTACCTTCTGGTTACATCTCAGTTCTTTTCTTCTTCTTTTTTCGAGATATATACACTCCAAGCCAACAGTGCTGAGAGGAGTTATCTTTCCCAAGCAGCCTGATCCCCTCCCCGTTGTTTCTCAGACTTGCAGATACTATCAGCTAGCTTTTTCCCCCTCCTTTTTCCCCTTCGTTGTTGTTTTAGTCTTTGGCGAAGGAACAGTTCGGTGGGGTGGTATCTGGGATCTGGGCTGAGGTGAAGTAATAGATATGTTGTTTTCCTTGTATCTACCTCCTCACTAACAAAAGCAAACACGCTCGGGTCGGTTGGGCCCGTGTAAGGCCTGTGGGTTTCTCTGTGATGAGGAAGCCATTCATTCTCATGAAGGTGGCGTGGTCCCCTGTTCCCTGAGCAGGACCCTGTGGTAACACAAGATGGATGGAAGGAGAAGGTCGCCAACGTTGTCAAAATATTGTATTGATAGCATATGGAAATCCATGGGCATGGTATACTGAACAATAATATAATAACAGGGATATTAACAGGAAGGATAATAACAAGAAGTATCTCAGTTATAATCATTATAATAATACAATTATTATAATCACAATGATGCCAATAACAACATTGTTTTTCTCAAAAATTATACTTACATCACATTAATATCTAAAGTCTAATGGCAGAATAGCTTAAATATTTTTCGCTAAACTATCTGTTTTCGACTCATGTTGTTGCTGCAGGCGTCTGTAAGCATTTTGGCAGATACAAACTCCGCCAGCAGGAGTAAACTATAAAGATATGCCTGGCCATTGTAGAGATGCTTTTTAAAATGAGTTTAATGAGTGGAAGATTCTTTCCCTTCGGTAACGCTCTTCCACTCATGAAGCTCATCACAGAGTCATCAGTAGAATATCTCCATGACTAAAACAGCATCCAGGCGCCCTTCCGCCGCTTGCAGTTGTGGGTTTCCGGGCCCAGGCTGTGTCATCATTATGGTGTTTGTATGAATCTGTGGTTTGATTGGCAACCCTCTTTCAGAGGGTTGCCCCCCCGCCCCCCCTCCTCAGCTGGGGTGGGTGAAGGTGCTCAGGTGTCTCCATATGAGACCCACTTTCCAGAACCCCTGCAGTGTTCAGAGTAGCTCTGGTTTGGGAGAGAGTCTTTTTTGTCGGTCTGTGATGTGGAAGTGCATGATGGGAAAAGTCTTTCTAGCAGGATTGTGAACTTCTTAATGTCTTTTCCTATACAGTATATAGGCTTCAAAGAGATGATGGTGCATATATATTTTTGAATTTTTTCAGTAGCCTTCCTCATTTGGCTCAGTGTTGAAGTAAACTAAAGCCTCACACTCATTCCCCATCTTATCTTGTTACCGGATGATAAGAAAATAATATATGAAACACATTTTGGAGATGAAACGTGTCGGATTATGCTCGAGGGCAGAGGGATATGCAGAATGAAACAAGCTCAATAGACAGTACAGTATAGGGTTGTGAACGAGCTCTCTATGGATGATTTAGAATCCAGAAATTCATGCAAGCATTGTGTTAAAAAATACAAATTACAGCTGTATTCCAGAACCCTGAATACATTTTGCCTCCGCTATTTGAATGTCGAAATCAACTGCCAAAGTCACTCAAGGTATTCGGCCAAAATAAACCAGCCAAACTAAATGAGTCTGTAGACACAACAGATTCTGATTGCTTTTGTGGAGAAACATGTGTCCTTTGTGGCGTCCGGACGGCTCCAAAACGCTAAAGGCAAACCAGAGATTTTCCTCCGTTTACATTCCCTCTCCCCATTACCATTCTCCGGGTGGCCTGTCTTATTCCTTTAAAACTTGACTTCGCTGGGTGGGTGGGTGTAAAGTTAACGAACACTCAAGGTGCTCACTGCTCACTGCACACACACACACACACACACACACACACACACACACACACACACACACACACACACACACACACACACACACACACACACACACACACACACACACACACACACACACACACACACACAAGCACTCTTCCCTCTATATTCCATTCCTTCGTGACAAAAACGGTCTGCCTCTGGTGTGATGAAATACATTGGCTGAGCGTTTATTGGGGGGAGAGGTTTGGCGCAGCATTGTGCCGACGGTTTACACCTGGCAAGATGCTGCAGTGGAGGGGGCGTGCACCTGTGCAGAAGACAGGAGTATAAAAGAGATCCCCCCCCAGGGCGGGCTGGGTGAGGTTACCTCTGTGCGCGCAGGAGTCGGAAAACGAATTGAGTTGAGGCTTTATTCAGCATAATGAAGAGCTATAGGAGATGTTATTTAAATATGCGAAAGGCACTGCCAAAAAATGGTCTACTGCCGCAAAGAGGGTTAGAACCGTATACCGACGCATTAGACCGTATATGTCTATGCATGATATACTTTATTTTTGGTTACTCTTATTACTCTTCCTCTTTTACTAAATCATTCCCATTGACCTTGACTGAAATGTGAGAGGGATGAGAACAATAATAGTTGTTAAATGCAAAAAAGAAACAATTCAATGGATGTGTCTGCTTCCTTTGAACTGTATCCCTCTTGTCGAAAGTGATATGTGATGATATGTTTCTTTTTGTCGTCCTTTGTCTAGCCTCAATTCAGGTGCAGATCACCCCAACGCAAGGAGAGATCAGTGTGGGAGAATCCAAGTTCTTCCTCTGCGAAGGTACGGTACCTAGTTGCAAACATTACCATGTTGTTTCACACGGCACACATCCCAGACCCTAAAGGGATCACACATAGATAGCCTACCTGGCAAACCTCCTGGCCAAGACAGTGCGCAAACTAGGAGTCAGCCAATAGGATAGGCTGAAAACAAATTAAGCTTGGAAAGAAACTTAAGGCGTCAAATAAAAAGAAGATTTGGAAAGAAGCTTGGGGTCTGCTCACATGACATCTAAAGTTCAAATCGGAGGGCAGGATTTAGGTGAATTCTGGAGGGAATTGTTTTTTACCCCACTCCTCTCTCCCTATGTCTGTTCTCGACGGAAGATTTTAACAGCGCTGACTGAAGTGGATAGATTATTCTCCCTTGTCCGGTGTTGGAGAATAGAAGGGTTCTGGCCTGAAATAGAGACGGTCAAGTCAGTAGATGGAGTAGATTGGCATTTACTCAAAGTGCACTGGCCTGGCTGGCTTCTGGCGAGAACTCTGAGCTGCTGTCACCGCTAATATAAGCTCTTTGAGTCTGGCTGCTTTCTACCTCTTTTCACCTTTTTTTTTTTTTGAAAGGACAGATCCAAAGCGCTTTTCCCTCAAAGTCAGATCTAAAAGGCGTTGAGAGTCAATGTATGCAACCACACGTAAAACGTAATGGTGCCCTCGACAAAAAGCATGGTGGAACATTTCAAATTGGGATTTGGGCGATTCAACACCGACTGGTGTTGTTCATCGATGCAAGAGGGATTGTAAAGGGACTTGACAAGTTAAATGAGATGTCCGTTCCCCCACCTTTAAATGCAAACATGCATCAACACATACATTCACACACACACACACACACACGCACACGCACACGCACACTACACACACACGCACACTCTTTTGGTCGGCCCTCTTTTTGTATTTCAGTGATGCAACAGTGGTTTCATTTGTCTCCTTTTTCGATGTGAAAGCTGTTTTGACACCTGAGATATCAAAAAGTTTCAAACTGTTTTCTTCTTCCTCTGCTTTCCGTTTCCACATAAAACCTGCAAATTCATACTGGGCTCTGAATAATCTAATGTCGATCTCCCTGTGTTCTCCATCTGCTGACGTCTCCAGCTTTGCCCTTAACTTTATATTTAATTAATACGTTTTAACACAGAGATAATTATACGCTACAATCATCCGAGGACTGAGTCGGGGAGAAGGTGTGGGACTCCCCGCTAAAATGTCCTGGAGCCTTCAGCAAGATAGCTCACCTCCACACGTTATTTCATCTTATCTTTCCTTTGTTCTTTTAACACTTTTAACCAAAACAATGGGGGGGTTATTTCAGTTGTGGGAGATGCCACGGACATCGACTGGTACGCCCCCAGCGGCGAGAAGATCGTCTCCAGCCAGGACGTCTTTGTGAGCCGCACGGATGAGTCCACCTCCACTCTCACCATCTACCACGCCACCGTGGACAGCTCCGGGAACTACAAGTGTGTGGCCAAAAGCGCAGACAAGGAGGCCCAGGCCACTGTCCAAGTGAAGATCTTCCGTGAGTCCCCCTCCCCCCTCCTCCCCCATTTAGATCCCTGTCCAAAATGGGCCCCATCTCCCCCATGGGAATAGCTGTCTGGCAGTAAACAACGGGCAGTGTTCTCCTGCATATACCCAAAAATAATTAGTTCGACATGTTTGATATGGATTTTCATAACCATTTGGTTATTAAATATCTACAACATAGAGATGTTGTTTATGCTTGGCTTTTGTTTGACAGCTTAGAACTGGTAGCTTGCTAAATATAGCAAAGAGGCAAACAACCATGTGCATTCTCTACATTATTATCCAACATGTCATGTCATTCATATATATATATATATATATATATATATATATATATATATATATATATATATATATATATATATATATATATATATATATATATATATATATAAAGAAGAATGAGCTGCAACTTTGAAATGTTGATGATTTGAATATGAATTATCTCCCAGGCACTTTAAGCACACTGTGTGACATAAGATTATCTCTATGAGGATCTCTATCTCTATGAAGAAGCCATGTATCTCAGTACTGACTTTTATACTGACAATTCTGACTCCGTACAGAAAAGATCAGCTTCAAGAATGCTCCAAGTCTGCAAGAGTTCAACGAGGGCGATAACGCTGACATCGTCTGCGATGTGGTCAGCTCCCCTCCAGCCACCATCTTCTGGAAACACAAGGGAGCCAAGATCCACGTGGCCAAAGACGGTGAGAGAAATGTAGTCACAAAATAATGAAGAGTATGAACCATCATGTTCATTCATTAGTTGTATATCTGTATACTTATAAGAGGGTTTCAATCACGTCATCTGACGTTCCATGGAATAAACGCAAGCCGCCATCTTCTTGGAACTTAGCAAGCAACCAGTTGTTATGATTCAGCATGGTGAAAAGGCACACAGTTTAAAAAAAAAACTTAAAATACCCATATGGACTCAACACACATTGAAAATAACACCATGAACCAAACTCATGATCATGCCTGCAATGTTGTGACAACCTGCTTCCCCTCAACCCGCAATTGAAGTGTCTGTTTGCTCTGTTTTTCTTTTCTGGTTACATGGTCATTTAACTACATTTATATATTACATATGGGCGCCACTGGGGCCCCTAAGAGTGGCAAAGTGGTTTATTGCAAGCATCTTGTCAGACTGGGAAGGCGCTTCTCAGGCAATTGGCATCAATACAACTTGACAATCTGCCCTCCTCCATTTCCTCTATGAATAAAAGGCACAGTTTGTGTACTGTTAAATTGATTTAAAACTAAAATATGTGGTGATAGTGTAATAACATAGTTACATTTAACAAAGTCAAAATCCAAAACCCAAAGGGCCAAAATGGACGCATGACCTTTTTGTTATTTGTTTTAGGCCACATAGAAGATTGTTGCTTCGGCAATCAAGCACATAATAATAATAGTAAATTTAATTTGAAGGCGCCTTTCTCGGCACTCAAGGACACCGTACAAAGGTACACAAAAGCTATTAAAAAGGAAACAACAATGTGTTCCATGCAGTTAGCTGTATTATTCCAAGTTGAACGGGAAGTCAATTTCAAGTCAGGAATGGTCATTGAAGTTTGTTGTTACTGCGCTCCATTCTCAGAGACAGAATGTGAAGATATCTCTGGATGTATCTGAATACAAAACAATACAACCTTCATTTATACCTCCAGGCAGACACTTTAAAAACAACCCCCTTGTGTACACCACATGCTCCGGTATTTTCGGCCACAAAAAAATATGCTGAGGATGTCAGATTATGTAGGGGGGTTAACACACCAAAACAAAAAACTGCATGCAAAAAATTTAAATAAATGAAGCAAACTGTCTCGGTGAACAAAGCCACATTCATGACATCTCCTAAGGTCATTGTGCTGCAGGGGGGCAAAAATAGATTACACAAGAAGGCAGAGTTCTGCCGCGTCGCTTACAATTAGTGGTTTCTCCTGTGAGAACGTGCATTCCTTGACCAGCGCACCATGTGCAGGCCAGCGCTACAGCACTGTAGCGCTGTGGTGGAGACAGCCCCCAGCATGGCCGCCCAGGGACACCAAGCGCTTTTAAATAGATTTAAATTGTTTTTTCGGTCAAGGAGGGGAGAAACAACATCCTTGCTCTCCCCGTCTTGCACAGTCCATCGCCGACGTTGCAAAATGTCTTTTTTTGTTGTGAAAGGTCCCATGGGAATTGTTTGGAAACAAAAAATTCAGTGGAAGATTTTTTGTTTTTCTTGCCGTGTCTTTAAAGATGCCTTTAAATGCAGAACATGTTATATATGCAGAGTGTAACCCACGCATTGTTGCTCCTGAAGATCGCTTTTATTCAAATATTCTCGCATAGGAGCACTGTTTCAAACGTCTTGAAAATGTAGAGAGGAGACATCGCCGTAGCATGACCCGAGCCGAGGGTTAGGTGTTTCTCTTTAGTCTCCACGTTTAGCCTGATTTGATTCCCCCCCGTAGTCAGCGACTGTAATGGCTGTGATGCCGGTCCTCATGTATTTCAGTGCGCTTCAAGATCATGGAGAACGCCCACCTGCAGATCCGAGGCATCAAGAAGACCGACGAAGGCATGTACACATGTGAGGCACGCGTGATGGCCAGGGGAGAGATCGACTTCAGGGCCATCAAGGTGGTTATTAATGGTGAGCGCAGCACACACACACACACACACACACTCACACACACATGCATGCACACACGCGCGAGCTCATACACACACCCCCTCATTCTCTGCTGCTCCCTGTGCCCTCTCAGATCAGAATATGATCAGCACATCTGAATAAACGGAGAATATATAGATATACTGTATATATAATATATTACTCGTTCTCAGACTCCACTGAATAATAACTAACCTGTGAAATGAAATCAGAATGCATATATATAAAAGATTAACTGCCAAAATAAATAGCAGGCTTATTTCACCATTTTACCTTGAGTAAATAAAAGTTTAAAAGTTATCTTTCCCATAATAAATGTCTGAAACAACAATCTCCTTTCCTCCCAGTGCTTCCTACCATCCGTATCCGCCAGGCGGAGGTCAACGCCACGGCCGACATCGGCACCTCCGCCATGTTGGCGTGCGACGCAGATGGTTTCCCCGAACCCACCGTCACCTGGGCTCGGTAAATCAACAGCTCTCTTTATGACATATGTTTCCAACCGCTTGCAAAACCCCTACGATTTATTCAAGACAGATTGCATTGGCTATATATTTACTATCGTTATCGCTATCGTTTTGAACCAAGATGGATGCTAAGTAAATTTCAAGTTTTGACTTTCTGTACATTTATATTGTTATATATATATGTTGTATTCGCTCCCAATATTGATTGTACTCAGACTCAGCTTTGAGTGCCTGTAAATAAAAGTGTCTGAATGAAGTGTCTGCTGAATGAAAATATGCAACACTGAACTGTGAGTTATAATGATGATAGTAACTCACTCAAGAGTGTTGTGATGGATGGACAGATGGGTAATTGGAACGCTATGTTTACCTCAGAAAATGTGATATTTTCGTCATAGTTAGCTGAAGTACAGCTCGATGCGTTTCCGCAATGAGTTCGTCTTTATACAAAGGAAAACGGAGGGGGAAAGATCGTTTTCGACTTGTGGTTGCTATTTATGGGACGCTCCAGCGTCTCAGCTCGGACGTCCCTTAGAGAGAGCATGGCCACTTCCAAAACCTCTCTCGCCGCACAGCATCCGAAATGCCCTATGCATGGTTATGCAACCTAATCCAACCATTAGATGGTCAAGGTTGACGGGGACCTCTCGGCAGCAGACCGATTCAACGGCAGTGTCCACGCTCCGGCAGCAGCCCCACGCACATCAGTCACACCCACACAAGCCGAAGGTGGAGCTGGAGCTGGAGCCTGAAATTGATCCCTCTCCACCCGGTGGTAGTTGGACACTAAAGGCATGTCCCTCACAGGCTCAAACGCGTAACCAGCCATATTAAAATCACTATTTTCCGCCATGGAGTGTAGAGGACGTTCGCGTGTCTGTATTAACGACCTAGTCCTACCATGCCAGTGACGTCATCGAAAACATCGGCGCTCTAATACTAAAAGACGCATTTTCTTTTGTTGCCAAAAAAAAGCTATATATTGATTTATTAAGTATTTTTTTTGTGTCATTTTTTTTATAATGGTCATGACTAATAAGTTATTGATGTTGATTATTTCAGTTCAGTTCATCTTTAAGTGTTGAATAATTTGAGTATAGCAAAAGGGAATGGGACGAATGATATCTTATTTAGAAAATTCCTTTCTATGGCTAGATTTTAGGCTGTGTGTGATAGGAGGCTACAATATATCAAGTAGCAGCAGTCTGCAATAGAAAAACTGTCATTACCAAGACTATTTTGTTACCCACAGTTCTTTGTTTCAGCTTATAAATTTGAAAATATTTGTTGAGCTTGGGGGCTGGAAAATAATTCATCATGCTTTGTTAATTATAGTCATGCCCTCGTTATAATGGCCAATGAATTTATACAAAATGAGTATGTTGTGATAGTGTGCTAAATTGTTTTGTCGTAATCATTCATATTCTTAATAAGCTATATCACACTGAGGTTAAATCCAATTTGCCCTGAAGTCAACAATGTAGCATCAGTAGTTGTTTTAAAGTAAGATACAATTTGTTTGTTTTTATCAACCAGCATTCAAATAAACACAACTACCGGTAGTTCTCTTTATTTTCGCTACCTAGATGGCTGGTTAGGGCCAGGGCTCTACTGGTCTACCCAAACCCCCAAATTCTGCACCAAAGTGTGAATGTCACAGCTGTCAGCACAGAGTCAGTGTGGCGATGCTAGCTAGAGCACTGGAGGCTAAAGGTCTAGCATTCGTTTTAATTTGCGACAGTTGTCTCATCTGCCCTGTCACTTATGTTGTGTCACAACGTACACTGTCGCAGTTCTGCCCCATCCCGTCCACAAACGACTCCGAGAGCAGGAGGAAGTGGGCCCCGGCCTGATTGCTGGGTTGTTACGCGCAGACAAAGGGCGGTGCTTCTCAGGGCTTAAGGGGTCTTTGAGGATAATTGAAGAGCGCTATTCATCACACAAGCATCGGCAGCGGTTGAACGTGGGTTTAGAAATGTTATGGCAAGGCTAGCTTTCTATGGAAAAAAGCCAGAGAAGCTGAGGCGGTGAATAGATACCCCATAACATTTACACATTTATACGTTATGTAAACCTTGAAGGCAGCTTTTGAATATCTATGTCTTTTTTTTTATTCATGTATAAGTCCGTGGCTGCTTTACTTGTAAGATAAAGCAGATGGTTGTGGCGATTTGAAAAACCTATTTGCAGCCCCCCACCCCCACCCCCACCCCCACCCTCCACCCCTCCTACTACAGTCCATATGCATATATATATTCTTGTGCAAAACCTTGGCTGATATTGACATCATTGTGTTTTCTCCACACACACACACACACACACACACACACACACACACACACACACACACACACACACACACACACACACACACACACACACACACACACACACACACACACACACACACACACACACACACACACACACACATCCCTTCGCCATTCTCTCTCTCTCCCTATCTCCAGTAACAATGTTGTCCTTGAAACGGACGAGAAGTACAGCCTGAACGAGGATGGCTCTGAATTGCTAATAAAAGATGTCACCAAAGTGGATGAAGGAGATTACACTTGCATGGCCAAGAACAAGGCTGGGGAGAAGGTGGAGGAAGTCAGCCTGAACGTGTTCGGTAAGAGAATTTCTCTGTGTATGTCTAACTCCCGCTTTTCAAAAGGTTGAGCCAAAGGTCACGCCGTCGTACGTTCACACTTTCCGAACAAAGCGTATACCATTGGGCAGTATTACAGCCACTTTGTCAAGTAATTCCAGATAGCTGTTTTTTATTTTTTTTACTAAACCCTTTTTTCTCCATTTAGCGGTAAAGCTACTGGAGGGGAAATGGGGCATGAGCACATATTGCACAAAAACTGAACAAACCAACACAAAAAAACATACATAATATAATCCCATGCAATGATTAACATTGATGGACAGAGTACAGTACTCAATAATCAAAGGACGAGTCACGCTTAAATACATGCCTAAAATACAAACAGTCTTCCTAAAAGAGAGAGGAAGTTCAGTGAATTATTCAGTGTTCTCTGTATGTAATGGGTTTATTTGTCTCCTTGCCAGTGACCCCCAGGATTACCTACCTGAACAACCAGACGGCCTCTGAGCTGCAGGAGCACGTAACTCTGACCTGCGAAGCGTCCGGCGAGCCGACACCCGCCATCACCTGGAGCTTTGGCCCGCGGGTCTTCACTGAGCGAGAGCAGGTACTCAACATTTTAAATCATTCAGCTGCGTGGTTGGGTGCAAGGGGTCTCCAAACTGCGTTTTTGTCAAGCCCAGAGAAGAATATAAAAGTGGCTGTAGTTTTGTGAGTTGTAAAAAAGAGAGAGCGAATAAATCGGAGTAAAACGCACCTGCCCTCTCGCTTCCATCCCTCTCTGCTCTGTCCCTCTCTGCCACCTCCCTCCCTCCCTACCTCCCTCCCTCCCTTCCTCCCTCTGGCCCTATGTTTCTCCGCCGTTGAGATGATAAGGCCATGTGAGTGAATGTCATTGACAGGCAAAATGGATCTCCCGAACCAATCAGGGAAGAGATGGCACTGATTGGTCAGAAATGAGCAGGGAGCATGCTTAAATCGAAGTTGTAACAAGAAGACGCAGGCACTCCGTCCACCAGAATAGATGTTCTCACAGAGCATTTCCCGCACTAACAAATCCTAAGTTATACTGTGTGTGGTTTTAAGTCTTTGATGATAAACACAAGATAAGATCAGGAAGTTTTTCATTTCTTTTTTAAACCAGTTATACCTCTCCATAACTTACTTGCTTGCAAGGTTTAGTAGCATTGACATCTCAATGGGCTTTCGCCTCACTGACAGCTGTTCCTGTATCCTCTGCATTGTATCTGCTCACATCAGCACTATGCCAACCGGTTATTCCGCAATGAATAAATAAAACAACTAAATACTGTGGTTTATTCAGATGAGAACCCGTTGGAAGACTCTGTTCAGGGGGGGCAATTCTCTGCGATGAATACAATAAACGGTATTAATCCTTCCAAATCACTACTTTATTTCCAACTGCATTGCTTTTGGAAATTGAGTAATTAAGTCGGGACAAACAAGATTCTTAACGCTCAAATGAATGAAGCTATCCATTAAGTTATTCAGTATTTGCGAAACGGATCGGTTCCGCGGCAACGGGCCAGGATCGTCACGGAGACACCCGTGATGTACGGTTAGCAACACCTGCCTTGTGACATCCCCCCGCGGGGGTGATATGGCGGCTGTGGCGCTGTTACGGAACAGCTACATCTGTGCCCTACTCCCGGGGGTTGGTGGTGGGGGGCTATATTAGGATCTCAGCTGGCCGGTACTCTTCTGTACTGTACTGTATGAGCTGTTCTTCCGGGCCGGAGTGTTCACTTTGACGCCGGGTGGGTCGTGACCCGGTGTCCGTCTTGACTTGACAAAAATCGATGGCAATGTTTAAACATTCAAACGGCGGCCATTTGAAGTCAATTGGTTGTACCCCAGTTAAGTATTTATGAGCACCAGCCCCCCCACAGATAATCCAGTAGACACACCGTCATATATAATGTATCCATCGAGCACTCTCCAGTATCCCTGTACTACATACACTTCAAATAATGGGAATACCATGCCTCAACCAATAACGTCCCTGTTCCCTGCATTCGTCTGTGTGTTCACACAGACGTGTTGTGTTTGTTCTTATTTGTACCAGGGGGAAGGGATGTTATCAGCTATGTGTCCCCTGATCAAAAGACAACACGTGCGACCTCCACGTTTTCACTCCTCTCTTGTCCTTTCCAATTATGGGCGTCATTTATCATAAACAGTCGTCAGAATCCCACCATGCTGTGCATCTCCCGAGCCTTGTGTGTGTGCGTGTGTGTATGTATGTGCGCGCCTGTGTGTGTGTGTGTGTGTGTGTGTGTGTGTGTGTGTGTGTGTGTGTGTGTGTTTGTGTGCATGCGTGTGTGTGTGTAAGAGAAGTTGGAAATAAAGAGACGGGTTTCAAAAGAGTTAGTTCACAGTCCATTCGCGTCCCTCTCCCGTCTCTGTCACTGTCACTTTTGATTTAGCAGGATGCTGTAATCTCAAAAATCTCTTTTGATCATTGGATAATGGCTGTCCCTAATTTTTATTAGCACCGAGTTCCCCCATCGCGTATTATCATCGCCTTTGCTGCCTTCTTTTGTTCTTTGGAAAAGTGACTTACTCACACGTTGTTGTCCGTCGTGGGTCCATTTGATTTATCAAAGACGACCATGTCTCATCAACCACAAAACGGATAGAGGGAAATTCAAACACATTCATCATCCAGGCACGGTGTCGGAAATTATAAGCATATGGGTCCTTTTGAATGTAGCGTCTCCATTTTTATGCTCGGTCTGACATTAGTTTATTCATTTGTATTTATTTATTTCTTTTTGAAGTTATTATCTGAAGAGGGCGGCATGCAACAAGGTGCTAAAACAAAGTAATTATAACATGGAACATCCTAATGAGAAAACAGGGAATAAAAGATTATTTTAATAACCATAATTGCATAAGTGCATTTTTCTCTCCATTCTCAGTGGCAGTGGCTGGAAGCATGTGCTCACTGTTACTATAATAGTTTGAACAATTAATTTTTAAGAAGCTTTCATGATTCATTTGGCAAAGAACAGACAAATACAATGTTAAACCCATCTTGTTGAAATGACCCCAGTGTTAAATTTCTTATGATGTTGTTATAAATTTAAATATATTATTGTGACTTAATTGAAATCCAATTCAAATTGTTTTCACTCCCATGCATTTGGCCCTGCCTAAATTGGCCTAATTTAATAAAAATACACACAATGTAATAGGTAAACCTGATAAAGCCTCATCTTCTGTTTCAATGTGGGCCTTTTTTATTTATCTTAGGGGGAAACAACACAATACTTCAGATTAATGAATTATCTGCCTATTACATTTGAGGAGTTCTGTGTTTTTGCCCTGCCTGTTTATGTCATTTTTTTTCATGTTCCCCCTGCTGCTGCATGTTATTGTTTATTTTCTGTTTATCATTTCCAGGCTTCTTGGACTCGACCAGACACTTACGAGGTATGGCTACTAGATAGCGTAGCCTAATGCTAGCTTGAAAACCCCATTAAAAAACCAACACCTAGAGTTTGTTGTAGAGCAGGCCCATTCTAACTCCTGTCCTGGGCAAATCACGTAACAAACTTACCCTCATGTATGTCAATGTGTAAAAAAATAATTTTTTGTAGACTTTGTGAACTCCAAACAAAATACGGAATAGCAAGGACTTCTATTTGGTTGTGGTCATAGTTGGCGGGATCCTTTGTGCTATTCCCCCTCCTGCCAGGTCAGGTTATTTCACAGACTGGTCCCCTGGTCTTCATGTCAGCCAGAACAAAGCACCCTTTTCCACGAGAGGTGACTTTCGGTGCTGCGAATGATTGGACAGCGCTAAGTAACCACCGCACCTAAATGTAATAAGCCGGACGTTTCGAAAGTTCTTTTCCACGAGCGAAGGGAACCTGAACACCTAGCAATGTGTCCGTCAAAAATGCCGTCCCACCTGCGGCTTTTGCCGTTGTGGTTTGAGATTCAGAGAACTGCTTATGAAAATCCGCCGCTCATTCAAGCTGCTGCATGCTCGATCAAATATTCATAGCAGCGATTTGGGGGTTTATTTCCATTAGATGAGCACTGTTTGCATCACACCAGCCTTCGCCCCTTATCACCATGGAGGGGTGGACAGACCACTGTAGATCGACTTCTCACTGGAACTCGTGCTTTACCACCAATTTCTTCCTTAAAAGAAGAAGTTTATTTAAATAGGGATCCAATATATGGTTTGGAGATACTCATTAAAAATAAACCGTTTTCATCAAACGGCTGAACTAACTTCACTATCAAGATCAGTAATTAAAACATTTCTAGTGTGGTCCCTCCTTGATTGTCTTATTCTCCCTGCTTATTAGCATGTATTGTAGCTTGTTACTAGTTGTTAGCAGTATTATACTAGCTGAGCTAGCTTAACTCCAAATAAATCCAACTGCCACGTTATATTTCATCTATACGCATTAAGGGATTTCTATTAAAATAGAATGCTTAAAGAGTCATGTTTTCTCTTTTTTCGTGTCGGTAAGGTAAGGAACAGTATGCCTATTTTATTTTATATGTTTGTTTTTAAAGTGCATTTATTTATTTCTCTGTGTGCATATGTGTGATTCACATTCTCGTTTTTGTTCCCATCAGCTCTCTTCTGTCTACTCCTCTATGCATGTCTCTCTTTCAAACATGGTTAATGCAAGTCACGCTATGCATCCCATCATAAAAAAGGAATAAGCAATATAAGCATGAGGGAATATATTACCATATGCTAATTAGAAGAATGTAATTTATTTTCCTAACGTCATTTCATTAAAGCAAAACCTTTAAATTAAAAAAAACAAATTTTAGATGAAGGTAACATTAAAATGCAATTTTAAAACTGCAGCTCGGGGAATACAGGTTTGACCGGATGCAAACATGCGGTTCCATTGAGACTGAGAATGGAAAGGAAAACAGCAACAACAATAATAACAAAGGGTACCACCCTTAAGGCTGTGCAGGTGGTAGCTTGAGGGACTGGGAGTGATGGCCTTTGTTTTTGGTCTGTGATTGCAGCTTTGAAGGGAAAGGTTAATTCCCTTGGCAAGTTAATGAAAGGCAATGTCCGAAGGGCAACAGATTTTTCACAACCAGTTCACTATTAGAACAGTGAATGTATAATCATAATTACAAGAGGGCGCAGACCTGTACGTCGGTACATTGACACAATAAATCCCTGCCATACAATGTGTTTATGAGGCCTGTGCCCTGGGGTGAACTGAGGGACAGAGTGTAATGATAACAGAGCAGGCATGTGGTGTGTCATCGACAAAACACACACACAAACATACACACACAAACACACGCATACACCAACACACACAGGTCCATCCCAGGTGCTCTCGAAGTGCCATCACAATGGAGAAAAATGACTTTGGTGTTGTGGCTATTGGCCAAAATGAAATATATAAAATGGCCATTTAATAGCTTCTACTGCCGCTTAACTGACTTAACATTTGCAAGCCAACTCAGGGATTATGTTTTTCGTGGCCGCTCGTCAGCCGCTCTGTTAAAGCATTTTTCATTTTTCTAAATAATTTGTTTGCAAATTCCTCCATTCAGTGTTCCTACAGGTAGCAAATGGTTGTAAACAAATAATTATAGCTTTGTGTGTACACGTGTAGTCATTATGGAATTGCCCTGGATTAGCCATGGGCCAACCCCCCACCCCTCTAAGCGCACACACACACACACACACACACACACACACACACACACACACACACACACACACACACACCACACACACACACACACACACACACACACACACACACACACACACACACTAATACACACACACATCAACAACACACACACACACACACACACACACACACAACACACACACACACACACACACACACACACACACACACACACACACACACACACACACACACACACACACACACAAACACACACAGCCACAGACAAACACACACAGCCACAGACAAACACACATACACATACACACACACAATACCATGATGACAAACACACACACGTACGCACACACAGCTTGTGGCTGTGTCATTGCAGTCGCAGAAGATTAATGTCGCCCTTTTAAAAATGGTTCCCGGACACTCCTCCTCATCCCCCTCGCTCACCATAGCAACAGCTGTATTCCAGTCACATCTGCATCTCCTTGACCGTACCGCTGATCTGTGTAAGAGTAGCTCGTAGGTAGATGTCTTTCTCTTTGCGACCTTCGTGTCAAACTGCAATTTCCCCAAAATGAAGGATTGGGGGTATTTTTAGTAGCTCTGATTTGAGTCAAACCGATGCATTTCTTTGCACTACTATCTGTTTTTTTTCTGCTGTGTCCTTCCTCAATGTCCTTTATGAAGGACTTGGTAACAACCAAATAGGTTTCCCTTTATTTTTGTATTTGTTTCTGCCAATGGCACAATCTGTAAATTTTTTCATTAAAAAATTTCTATGTCGAAAAAGATTTTATGTTGGCTAAAAGTGCTGCTCGACCATAGCATTGTGGTAATTTAAATTTACTAATTTGTCACACTTTAAGGATTACATTAAGGATTGTTTGTATAACTCATATGTTCCATTAAGAATGAAGAAAACAATTACCAGTCTTTTTTTTTTTTCACCTGTATAATATTGCGGTTTGCAGGGAAACTTTGTCGGGATCAATGTAGCTCATTCTTTCCCCTCTTTTTTAAAACGTTGAGGTTCTTCAATTCTGCCTTTCTCTTTGCAGAGCTTGGATGGCAACGTTGTTGTACGGAGCGACGCACGGGTCTCCTCCCTGACCATAAAGTACGTGCAGTTCAACGATGCCGGCCAGTACCTCTGTACTGCCCGGAACCCCATAGGCCAGGACAGCAAGAACATGTACCTGGAAGTCCGCTGTAAGTCCGCCTACACACTACACCTATTAATATTCACTGTAAAATAGCTCACATAACTCTTACCGCACACTGTAACAGTGATTTGGGCATCAAGGCCATATTTTCAGTAATATTGTATAAAGTGAGTACAAGTCGTCATGTTTTATGTAACCTTTGCTGGTAAATATATACCTGTTGCTGCTGTTTCTTTATCTTTTTGATGAACCTCGTTAGAAATGTGTCCTTGCGTCATCATCCTCTTTGAGCGTGTTACATTGGACGGTCCTTGGTGCGTTTTCTGTCTGCACAGCACCTGAAACACTCTTGGCATTTATCAACAACGGCGTGCTAAATCCCACAACATGAAGGCGTTTAGCCAGACACGTATCCAGAAGGTGTTCGTTCTTTGTCACTCCTGATACGAACTGATACGGTAGTACATTCAGCTGGGCGCATCATGTTTCTAGCCAATGCCAATGACGTTAGCCAAGGCCGTTCAACGATTTCCAACAAACCACTAATTACCGAGACTTCATCTATTGTGTGCATTAATAATACATCGTATTTAGCTTTTTCGTAATCTCTCATACGTTTGAGTGGGAGACCAACGGCACTTGATCTTATTTTGCAATATCACAATCTGTGTTGGTGAGATGCCAGGTCTCACAGAAGCTAATGAACAGCTAATTGGATTACATTCACTGCCCCCCCTCCCCCCACACACCCCTCCTCGCCCCCAAAAACGCACACACATACACACAAAACACACCAGCAATTTGTGCCTAAAGCAGATAGGAATCTGAATGGGCCGCTAATAGAACTGTCGGCGTAACAGTTGGCAGGAGTTATCCAGCAGTAATCAGGTAGCTGAGTTGGTGTTGCTTAGCAATCATCAATGGCAGTTTGGGGAAAAGAAGGTGCTTTGTCTTAGCAAGCCCACCAATCCCCTTCCTTCATGGCCATTGCGTCTAGGGAAACCATTTTCCAATCAAATGCCCAGCATGCTCTCATTAGATGTGGTGCGGGCATGTGTGAATGTATGTATGTGTTTGAATGTATGTTTGTTTGTGCGTGTGTGTATTTGTGGGTGAAAGGGCCATGTGTCACTCCATAGTGTGTGTGTGTGTGTGTGTGTGTGTGTGTGTGTGTGTGTGTGTGTGTGTGTGTGTGTGTGTGCGTGTGCGTGCGTGCATGTGTGTTTGTGTGCGCGTCAGTTACGTCATCTTGAAGCTTATGCAATGTGGGTTTGTTTGTATGTGTCTGTGTGTGTAGGTGTGTGTGCGTGTGTGTGTGTGTGTGAGCAAGCTGATAATGTTAGCAGAAAAAAGAGGCTAGCTAGGCAAAATGAAAATGGAAGTTTTATTAAACCTTGTTATGGCCAAGTGCTATGGAAGTTTCATTAAACCTTGTTATGCCAGGCTACGAAGATAATGATCATGATCATCTGAATTATTCAAATTGTACGTGTTGTTCTTCATTAAATATTCATGTCAATTGGTCAAAGAGCCTATCTGTAGCCCAAGATGTATGAGAAATTTATTTTTAAATGGAGAAATTATGGTCTGAAATTGCAACACAAATATTTCCCTGGGTAAAATAACCGCGCATGAAATCATTCATATGATCCCAATATAATCTTCCAAGACCGGAATTGGAAAAAATAAATGTTACATATAAACATCTATCTCTATCTCGCTGCAGGTATAAATTGGACCATTAGAAAACACAAGTGACAACACAATTCATTTTCTCATTTTTGTATCTGCAGATTTAAAAACAATGCCAGTCTGAATTTCCTAAATGATGCCAATATTAATTTTCTCTGCCCTGTGTTGAACCATCTCTACCCGGTGGGGGGGCTCCCCTCTATTAATCCCCGCATCCTTCCATCACGTACCAAGAAAAGAAACCCTGTTGCCTGGTTGCTGCCTTATTAGACTCTCCGGTTCAGACTACCATTTGGTCTGGTGTGCTGACCTTCCTCTGCTCCTCCTGCAGACTCTCCGAAGATCCAGGGCCCGGTGACAGTGTACACCTGGGAGGGGAATTCGGCCAACATCAGCTGTGAGGTGCTGGCCCACCCGGGGGCCTCTGTGGTCTGGTTCAGGGACGGCCAGCAGCTGCCCTCCGCCAACACCACCAACGTTAAGATCTACAGCACCCCCACCGCCAGCTACCTGGAGGTTTGCCCCCACCCTGTCACATTCCCTTTCATGGGTGCTTTTTTAATTGCCTGACTGCACATCAGATGGAAAGTCATGACGTCCACTGTGCGTTCATTATACAGATACGATATTGCTTTTTACAGGAATCTTCTGTGCATTCCGTGGGTATCTGCCTTTTTATAATTGACTATTAGGATATAAACATGGAGCTAGAAACTAATTAAAATGTCTTCTCTACTCCGGTGAATGTGACGTTGAATGAATTAGGTTTGGTTAAATACAGCATTTCACTCTGCAGCACAGATGTGGCATACAAATGTATTCATGCTATCGGTGCTGCGATGTCTTTATTAGCATAGTGGCTTCTCAAAATAATGTCACACTTTAAGTGGTGTGTTTTGGAAAGGAGTGAAATATTTGCCTTTGTTTTTCCGTTGGCCCACGTATTTTAATTAGGCAGCACGTAACGTTGCGATACGAATGAATCAAGTAGCTTTTTCCCCCCCCTCACTCACACCACACCATTGCCAAAACATGATGATAAATTAAAACCAAACATGCATGATTGATTCCATTCATACATGTCGCAAAGGCACGCAGATGCAGCACCATTTAAATGTGCCACACATTTCAGCATGGTGCATAGTAGGTAATCTGCACATAATACAAT
Source organism: Melanogrammus aeglefinus (assembly GCA_900291075.1). Lineage (NCBI taxonomy): Eukaryota > Metazoa > Chordata > Actinopteri > Gadiformes > Gadidae > Melanogrammus > Melanogrammus aeglefinus. The sequence goes on from OLKM01000095.1 coordinate 43,385, forward strand.
CATTTTATAAAACAGCCAGCGATGATGTACTAAAAATTATGCAAAGTATCCGAGCACGCAACAGTGTGAACACTCCAGCGCAAACTTCAAAGTAGACGGCACTAAAAAAAACGATAATGAAAAATGAATTTTATAAAAATGTGTTATTATTTTTTAGCTACTATAGCTCACTTTAGTAATTTATTGACTTCTATTACATACTGGCAAATTGCAATTATACTTTAGCTTGGGGATCTTAACATCATTTTCAGTAGAGCAGCTATAAGGGGAATCTGTATCAACCGTGGAGAAACCGCCCTTTCTAACAAGTGTTGGTGCCATGCCGCAAATTGCGCTTGTTGTCTATGTTTCAGCGCTGTCTGAAGAGATCTGATTTCAGTGTTTTCTTTCAAAAGGGGCATTGTTAAGGTGAGTTAGGCCCCTTTCAGGCATAATAGCGGTAGCTGTCTGTACCAAGTGAGGGTGTGATATCCAAAGCTTGGTGACCAGAAAGAACAGAATAGCTGAATAAAACATTAGGAATTGTCGCAGGAATAAAGGAACAGAGATAAAACGATACGCCTTGTCTGTGTGCCTTGCAGATCAACCCCGAATCCCAGAACGACTTCGGAAGCTACAATTGCACAGCGACCAACGTGATTGGCTCAGAGTCCAAAGAGTTCCTTATGATCCAAGCAGGTTTGTAAACCCGAAACTTTTGTCAAGCTTTTTTGTCTTATCCTAACCCCATCCAAACTGAATGTTAATCTGCCAGACATTCTAAAGGAAAGTAAACCCCAAAAATGTTCTCAGTTGAAAAATGGTTTAGTTTGGTACCACAAAGTGTTAGAACCTTTCTGTGTTATTTTTTGACAAAGATGTATAAAGTGGTTAAACGGGGGGGTGGTCTCAGTCCATTTAGGAACTCTGCCACTTCAGGCTGAAAACTCTTTTACAGAGTGATCGTTTTTTATTGGCTGTGCACCTTAGCTCGACTGAGTGTGGGATTTGAGTTGACAACGTCTGACAACGCCCCTCGCATTTGCTCCTGTGGATCTCAATGTGTTATTTTTAAGGAAAATCTTTTTGACTGTCACAACGGTTCACGTCACATCTTTTTAAACGTCTTAACTGCTGAAACCGCAGTTTGCTTAACCTTTAAGTAGTGAGTGAGGACAAATCATACACTCATTTGAGAATACATCTGTTATGCTTTGCCACTTATCTTGTCTGTTTATCCTTTGTAAGACCCTCTATTTTGCCACATTTTCTTAGTTGAATGAATGATCTGGGGGCCAAGCGAGATGGTATTCAAACCAAATCTTCATATCTTAGCGTCATTGTGTTTAACTTTGAAAAACTGCCCCAGTCATATTCACAAACACACCTCATTCATTCATTTTTTTGAGTATTCAAAAAAATATAAATTCTAGGCAGCAGAATTTAGGCTTCTTAAAGAACTATGGTAGCCTTTGAAAAGATTTCCAACAATAGCCCAATAGCAAACGCTAGTTTGGGCGCAAAAACTCATGGGCACAATACGGAAGGATAACGCAGTTGTGATAAAAACAAAAAAACATACCAGCTTGTAATTTGCGAGGTGCAAAAGCAAGCCTGGCGATAAGTACCACAGGCTTAAGACTGAGATTAGATCTGGTGAGGTAATCACATGGGAATCACGTGGAGCCCATGTGTCTGATAGGAGCAGCAGGTAATAAGGTTGGCTTGTTAATGAACACCTCCACCAACCTTATCAAATTCACAGGGTTATCTTTGGGGGGGGGGGGGACCCACATGCATCACGCCTCTCCGAGTCTGCATCACACCTGCATGCTTTATGTATGCACTGCGTCTTCCCTATTTTCTTTATGACTGTTTACATCAAAACTTAGATTTTTCTAATTTGGCTTTTGGCAATTTCTATGAATGTATCCTGTTTAGCAAACAGCGTTTGCTTCACGCTTTTCCCTCTGTGATAATAGGCAGGGCGTTTTGGAGACGTTTATTTGAGTTATTTGCATATGAATGAGCCCCTGATGTGGTGTTTAGTATTGCTGCCATTGAGTGCATGTGCAAGGCAAAGCAGCATGAGCACAACTCAACAACCAGATCTGTCTCCGCCGCAATCAGAGGCACAAAGCGGCTACATGCACATATGCTGGGTTCAAGATGGCTTGTAAAAACCATCACAAATCCAGCTGTACACCTCGTAACCTGTGCTAGCTCAGACTAGAGTCATTCCCCTCAATTGAATGTTTTCCCATTAGAGGAATATTTATATATATCCTGTATCATAAACATTGCACATACTATTCCACTTCCAGGCTATGACGTGTGCCTGAATATCTACCATTTTCCTGAATATACCGCATGAATAAACACTGCAAAAAGAATTATTTTACTACCACACACTTACCTGTTTTTATGGTCCTCCACTTGTAGTTCCTAGACCATGACATTTAATAGTTTTCCCCCAAATTGTCATAATCTGTATGTCATGTTAATGGCCTCTCTGGCTAACGATAACGAAGGAGAACGAGCTGCCAAGCTGGTAACATATGGAGCAATGTTCTGAACCCAAGCCCCTTACTGTGTGGTGCTGCAGAGGTGCCCTCGGCCCCCACGGTGGAGCGGGTGGAGCCCTTCTCCAGCACGGCGATTGTGGAGTTTGAGGAGCCCGACTCCAACGGCGGAGTGTCCATCCTCAGGTACAAGGTGGACTGGCGCCAGCCCGGACAGGATTGGTCCAGCCGGGAGTTTGAGGTTGAGACCGGTGAGTCACATGATCAACTGTGATTTTTGTTATTGTTTGTTTTTCTTTTTCATTTTATGGTGGTCTTTTTGAGATGCCTGCAGGGAGGGTTTTGATGCGGTCGGTGTTTCTGGCTTGTGTTATTGCAGAGAGAATTATGGTTGTGGGTAATGGTTGGGGAGAGGTAGTGTTTGGTTGTTTTCGTAAAAGACAAACGTTTAGTCTACATTCAATTCAAAGATTTATTGACCGCACAGCCAATACCGGTGGAACTTACGGTATATCAACTCAAAACCAAAACAACACAACAGAACAGACGAGGACAACATATTACTCAATACATCGACAGACAAGACACAACACATAAAAAAAAAAAACATGGCAAATACAGCAGTTATAAAAATATGTTGAATACTGGAGAAAATAAGAGAGTTGATGTAGTGTTTTCTTTTTCTAAACCCCTCATTGCGAGTATTTGGGCATTGCCACATCGAAGGACATTGTAGAATAACTTTCATAGCTGCCTCCGATGTCACTGCTGCTCAGATTAGTGCTAGCATCTGGCGTCTGGCTGTTTCCTGGAAGCATCCGGGCGATTTGGTAGTCGTGACGGTCACATGGGACAAATCAGCCAATCGTTCAATCAGGCTCCTCTGTCATCTCAAGGCCCAGGAGTCGGCCTGTCATGTACTTGTATTCCTCTGGGGAAACGGAGTGTTTATACATGAATCCAAATTTTGCTCTGTTCTATACACAAGTATATATTTTTCATATAATTATATAAAATTGACATATTCAAATCCAATTAGCCTAAAATCGGGAGACACGCAGACTTACAGATTGAGACACGCAGAGTTTTTTTTTTTTTTTCTTCCATATCTTCAAACACAATTTTTCGACAGCTCCTTTTCCCGGCCCCGTCTGCACAAGTGCATCCACTTCTCTCTCAAATCGGAGGCCCATTCTCCCTCCACCCGCATAAATACACACCGGGAGGCCACACAGGACACGGCAGAGGCCAGGAGTGCTGTTTGCCAACCTTAACAAACCGCCAAATTTATATTCTCCGGATCCCGCCACCTACATCTTTCTGTTATCTTTTTCCTTCGCGTGTCCGCCGGGAATATTATGATTTTCCGTGGCAGCGTGTCCTCGGTTGACCTCGGGTTGTCACACGATTGAATTCGACCCCTACTCCGCTTTGAAAAATCTAATTGTGTTATAGGCGGCCGTTTCCTTAAGGTGTGACAGAAGGCGTTCTTTGGAGCTCACGCTGTATGCATGACATCGCTCCGTTCCGCCAGGTACCAACTCCATCACCCTCACCGGCCTGCAGCCGGAGACCGCCTACGAGGTCAAGATGGCCGCCGTCAACGGCAAGGGAGACGGCGAGAGCAGCCCTTCTACCGCGTTCAAGATGCAGCCAGTCCGTAAGTACACCCCTCCCCCGTCCCCCCGTCCCCCCGTCCCCCGTCCCCCCGTCCCCCGTCCCCGTCCCCTCCCCGCTGTGCCTCCTCAGGTCTACCCGGCAACCCTGACACGTATTTCCAGCCCTCCCCCGCTTAGAAGTGCTCCCACCCCCTACCCCGTACCACTGCATTCATCCATCTCCTGCCTGGACCCCCCCCCCCCCCCAATCACGTGGTCCAGATGCTATCAGCGATTCACCAACACCATTTCTGCCACAGTCCCCCCCTCCCCCCACCACCCCACCCCAATCCACGCCTCCTCCACCAGCACCACCACATCCAGCACCGGCACAGGCCGATACAGCACACTCCCTGCCTCAGACCTCCGCCAGAAAGAGAGTGGCTGCTCATTTATTTATTATGCGTCTACAGTCCACTGCCCGGTCTGGCTCACTGGGCCCACGTCACATATCTGTGCCTGTCTCTTGTTTGTTGTGTGCTGTGTTGTGTTTGTGTTTATTTTATCCTTTTTTTTTTCTGTCTATCGACGGACCGCTGTGATGCAGGAAGCTCTTGTGGAACAGTATAATGTGTGTTTCTCTTCCTCTCCTCTTCATCTCCTTAACATTGCTTTTTTTCAGTGTGTGTGCACAGAAGACCCTCATGTCTGAGGTCTTCCCCCTGCCCGTCCCGTCCCCCCCCTGTCCCGTCCCCCTCCTCCCCAACCATTCATTTCTCTGCAGAAACAGGGGCGTAGCGGAGATTTTGTTTACGGGAGTAATCCTGAAGAGTATAAATTGGACCTAAGCATCGGATCATAAAATAGCTCCGATATTAAAATTTGTTTTTGTTTTCACGTTCACTTTGCGTGCGTTTGTGATTATACTTCATGCAAAAGAGGGAACTACTTTTTCAAGTACGACTCTATGCAATCCTATTTGAGTAATGTATGATATGTGTCCAGTAAGTAGAGACTCATTAGTAATAATAATTGGAAATAATGATCTAATTATATGGAGATTAAACCTCTTAATGTAGATCATGGTATTTTCAACCACAAAGTAAAGCATAATGGAAATCCAATGCATGGCACTTCATACTAGCTGTATATCCGATTACATGTGCGTGCATGTGTGTGTTTAGTATCCAATGCCATCTTTGTCTAGATTTACTTCCTCTTTATGTTAAATATAGCCCATTATTATTCCTTCAAAGCCATTTCAGCCCTGCCATCCTTTTTTTGTATTTCCTTTTTTCATTGCTTTGATGCATTATGCAAGGCACTCCTATGCAAGGATCACATTTGGTATGGTATGGGTCATTTCAAAATATGTTACTGCTATCAGCCCACGTGGCACCAAATGATTATGTGCAGCAATTTAACAACCCCATCAACTAACCAATCCTATTGGTTCACCTTTAACGAGTTTCCAAAATTTTAAACCACTGCAAATCAGGATGCCTTAAAAAAATGTATTCTGCAAGGATTAGAATATCTTGGAAGGTAACAGACCAGAAAAAAACAGCTGAAAAGAGACCTACACGTTACGTGTGGTGGGTGTACTTCCACAAGGAAAGCTGGTTCCCTTGTTGCATAAACATGAACCCGCATCATTTAGTCAGTCGTTGAGTGTCACACCATACCATCTGTGTCTCCTTAGTGCTGCGCTGCTCCAGCAGTATTCCTCGACTTCCCCTTACCCTGTTGGTTTCGCCTGATTTTCCAAATCTCGTAAGAAGGCGGCTCTGTCCTAGTGAATGATTGCAGACGCCACAGTCAATAGAATGATTCGGAAAATCAAAAAGACTACATGTAATCATTTGACATTTATTTAGTAATATCTGTTTTGGGGTAGGGGGGGGGGAGTTTTATTTTCGCACTCAATACTGGATTGTTTGGGTAATAGATGTCTCAGGCACAAAAGGATCAAATAGACTACAACAGACACTGATAGAAATCTAGGATCAGCAAGCGTCACAAAGACCAACTCTTTTGTTTTGTTTGATATTAAGATAGAGGACCGAGCCGCCTTCAGCCATTTCATTGTGTTTCTCAACTCATGCTTTGTATTTCCCCTGTTTTTTTTATTATGATTTTCCATCTCTCTTTCTTTTTCTCTATCTCTCTCCCTCCCTCTCTCTCTCTCTCCCTCTCTTACACTTTGTTTTGTTTCCTTGGACCATCCAGGGTATACTTTCACAAGTAAGTGTGCCTCTCTTCCCATCTCGCCTTCATTATTTTCTATGGTGTTCCTTTATTTCCGCTACAGTTACATCGCCAGCAGCATTTGTTTGAAGTCACCCATTCTCTCAGTGCATAAAAATCTATATAATGATGGCAGGGAAATGTTTCTATAATGGTATCGCATCATTTTGTTTCATTGCTTATAGATTGAGCGAGAGAAAAGGAAGAATAAAAAAAGACTCCCATTGAAATGCAGTCGTTTTATTCCGACTGCGTTCAAGTAATGAAAACATACTTTATTATTAATTTTTTTTGACCAGCCATTCGTAACTCTTTTCTCACTCAACTTCTCCAGAAAGCATTCCATTTCATTACACTAATGGGGAATCAGGTTTGTGTGGCTGTATATTCGGTTGGCTCATTTAAATCCCTGTAGCTATATTGATCATCACGTAGGACTAAACCCGTTTCCTCTAGTCTCAGATGCTATGTCTCCCTTTTAAGTTGGTGGTAAGTCTTTTTTTTTTTTAGCAGAAAGTGAACAAAATACTCAAAGAAAGCCGAGAAATGGCTTTGCTTCGAAGATTAGGAAATAGAACATTTTCCTAAACTGCAGCGGCATGCTATTTTACACACGTTTATCCATTTGAAAGTATCTTCAAGAGATTGTCTCTTCATTACCTGAGGCTTCTAATGCAGAATAAGTAACACATACACACAAAAACACACACAGCCATGGCTAGGAGGGAGAGAGAGAGAGAGAGAGAGAGAGAGAGAGAGAGAGAGAGAGAGAGAGAGAGAGAGAGAGAGAGAGAGAGAGAGAGAGAGAGAGAGAGAGAGAGAGAGAGAGAGAGAGAGAGCTCATCAGACGGTGCTGTTAGGCCGATGCTGTCTGGAGATGGCTAGGGAGAGAAGCGGCCGCTCACCCTTCTGTCCGCCATCTTTCAGCTCCACCAGAGACCTCAACCCCCTCCATCCCTCCTCCAACCACTCTGCCCCTTAGTGAGTATGCCTATCCAGAAGTATGCGGTGTCTGCAATAACTCCCACAACCCATCTCGCGCTGTCTTGCTCTGTCTCTCTCTCTCTCGCTCTCGCTCTCGCTCTCGCTCTCGCTCTCGCTCTCACTCTCGCTCTCGCTCTCACTCTCACTCTCACTCTCACTCTCACTCTCACTCTCACTCTCTCTCTCACTCTCACTCTCACTCTGTCTCTGTCTCTCTGTCTCTGTCTCTCTCTCCCTCTCTCTCTCTCACTCTCTCCATCTCCGGCCTGGCTTCCCCAGCTAGCGTAGCCTCTCTCACCATTATCAATGCCGTTGCCACAGAGACGTAATGTAGTGCCGTGGAGCAGCATCACATTTCTGTTGGTTTTCAAGATAATGGGTTTGGAAAAAGACAGCGCAAACTAAAACAACAACAACAACAACAACAACAACAACAAAAAACACAGCCGCCACACCACTAGCTTTTTGCTAACATAATGCTATAGGCTCTTATGAATACCATCCCCCTAACATAACCCTGGCGACCCTTCTTTTAATTGATCATTTTGTTTGATATTGACGGGAACACAGTGTGCACGCCTGTAACCGAACCAGGTTCACAGTAACTCGCCCGGTTGTGGTGGTTTTTCTAATATGGAATGGAAGCATGGGTCCTGGTCACTGTTTGCTCTACGTTTGGGTATTGCAACATGTCGGGCCGTTTGGTCTTAAGCGTAACTCCCCTCGATGCATGCCGCTGTGTACGAATACCAATAGAAGATTGAAAAGAAGGGACCCCCAACCGACCCTGCAACCGTAGCATCTCTGTTCTAGCACGCTTAGTAGTTCGTAGTTCGCTCACTCCTTTGTATGTCTTACATTAAACACATAGAGCTGAGGTGATCCGGGTGTTGTTAGTGGCCAGTCAGCAGCTGTGATATACACTGTCCATAATGCCCACCATGTACTTCCAGTCAGACAGGATGTGCAAGGAAAGGCTTCCATTGATTTTTTTGATCAGCCTTACTTTATCGGAATATAACAATGTCCGATGTGGTGAGGAGGTGCATGGCTTCATCCTAGAATGATTTGGATAAAAGAAGGGGCAATAAAGTAAACAGTGTGGCCTTTGAACAATTTTCAGAAAGATATTTTCATAAAAATTTGCCAACCCATTGTTTTAAGCATATATATTTTTAAGTATTTGGTTGGCGGAATGACAATGGGTACTACTGGGCATTAAGAAGTGAACAAAGCATCTTCATAGAACAGTCAATTAGCTAAGCAGCAGTTGCAAGTCCTAGAAAAATCCAAGGTTACAGGAAGCCGAATGTGAAACGGGGGAGGCAAAAAATGTAACATTGGTGAATGACTGCCAATTAAAAAGTAATTTAAAGATTTCTTCATGAATTTGAGGATCTATTTTTAATTAAAGGCAGGTTTATTTAACAGAAAGCAGCTGCGTGCAAAAACATTTTACCCAACAAAACAAAAAAGCACCCACCATACTTTTGGATTGTTGTTGAGTGCATGTGTATGGAGTTATCTGCGATGTAAATGATCCTAGCTAGCTGTCTGCCCTATTGTGTGTTGGTTTGATACAAAATCAAACCGGGAACTGACCTTGTTGCCGTAGCCTTTAGTATTTGGATGCTAATACCATTTGTACGTGCCATTTAGCAACGTCCTTGTACTGACATAGAGTTGACTCCTGGGCTTATCTCACTAACATGAGCATTGTCAGTATTTATTGCTGACTCATTTTGTGGTTCTTGACACAAAATGTGCATAGAATTTTGAGTGTGATGTTCGTTTGATCTGAATATTTGCTCGGTAAGTAAACGCATTGTTGAAATGTTTGACTTTAATTTGAAAATGTATTATGAAGAGTTGGATGCCGCTGTTCCAGAGATGCCACCTTAACCCATTGATTGAAATGTATGAACTGATATGTATATATATATCTAATACACACATGTTACACCTGTTCAGTATTGACAGGGGAGGACGGGGGAGGTTAAATCTTACAAATGATTTGAACCAAAACCGTCACACTGATGTCAGTCGTTTCTTCCCTAATCCTCCCATCTGTTCATCCTGTTGTTCCACAGAGTTGTGTATCATTGCCAACTGTCGCATAATAGGCAGCTGCATCGCCTATTATGCAGACTTCCCTCTGTTGTGTATATTCACCCCATGGCTTTTTAAGCATAGCTTGCAAGGTTCACAGTTCTACTTTTCAGGAAGATTTTATACTGGTTTGCCCATATGAAGGTATTTTCAGACAACAATTGCTCTCCTTAACAAAACCAGGAATGGGGCAATTTAAATTCAGTTTTGTATTATGATAATGTGAAATGATAAGCGGTTGATGCTGAATGTATGGTGCAGTGCCAGACTTTTGTATGTTTGTTTGTAGCATATCGATAACAACAAATAATTAACCGTTTAGAATTAACTCAACCCAGCGTCTGCAAATGCACCTTACATTCAGCAATTTTTATTTTTTACATTTTTAAGAGATTAATTCTATTTATGTACTCTTATGTTTTTTGTGTTCCCGTTAATTGATTTGTCATTTCCGTTATTAACATAATTTTTTCGTTAATTACCCATGTTTACATAATTTCCCATTTGTTTTATGTCTTCCATGTGACCCTCCCCACCCCATCCCTCCCTTACCTTTCAACCAATCATGTGCGTGCGTTTCATATGACTTTGTCATGTGGCCCTTGCATGGTGCTGATGATGTCGTCTTCGCTGATGAACAGAAGGTAAAATCATTTTGCTCAGTTTAAGAACTCAAAAGCACCCCCCGTCATTTAGAGCCTACTTAGACGTATAGCGTTAGACGTGACATTAGCAACTTCATTTTATTATTTATTATCGTGTAAAACTTTCATTTGCAGTCTAAATTATAGTCTAGAATTCATTTATTTCCCTTTTTTGGCCACCTGCACTCATCTAGTCCATCACCTTTGACATTGCCTCCATTTCCCCTCCAGTCATTTCACCAGTAGGTGATCTCACTGGACAACACGTCGTCCATCTTACACACACTGAGCTAAAATCCCTCTCTGCTGCCCACCAGTGCCTCTATTTGGCCACAGGCTAGTTTGAGTCGGAGGAAACCGAGGTAGCTCAATCTGTCTTAAACATTAGGGATCACCCTTTGAACATCGCACTTTCAGGTTTTTTGGAACGATTGCCACAGCCTGCAGTCTGCATCGCACGCACATCTTATTTCCCTTTTCTCCATGTGTGCTAAACTAACCCTAATCTCCCCTCCTCTTTCCCTTAACCTTTTTTTTTTAATCCCTTTATAACAAATTAACTACCTGCACTTCTGAAATGAGTCCTTCACTGCATGTCTGTATCCTAATAGTTTCAGCGGTCTCCTGACTCAGCAGTCCCGTTGGCATGTTTGTTCTGACGCTGTCCTCATGTATGTGCCCCTTTTGATGTTCCCATGTTGGGCCGACTGTTTTGATGAGATATTTGACACACGGGTGTCTCATTAGCAACCCATCTGGGGTGAGCGTAAGGGTGATTATATATTAATGACCGAGATGAAGTTGTAAACAATTATTTCTCATCAGTGTCATACCTTATGCTAATCAATGTAAAACATGGAACAGGAGAGAAATGGAAACTGTGCCATGTTAAAACAGGATGTGGAGCAAATTTGTTAGCATTACAATGTCTCATTCCAAAAATATATGCAGTTTTTTTATGCTTGAAATACTTGTACAGTTATTGTTGCATCAGATCACAAAAAATCATACATCATAAAAATCATTAATCATTAATATCCAAATCATGGCAGAACGAATTACAAAGGTGTGTTCCACATAGTGCATGGTGTTAGGGCTCATGTATTTAACCTCTCTTTCGCTCTCTATTTCGAGCTCTCTCTCACTCTCCCTCTCACACTTAGCCATCTTGGATCCTGTACTTAAGCGATCGTGACAATCATGAAAAGGCCTTCTTGCTATTCTATCATCCTGTCTAAAGTCACAGCTCGTCTGCTGCTCTATATCACTAACTCTATTCTTTCCAGCTCTGGCATCTGCCACTGCTTACTCGCAGAGAAGGTCCGGATTGCATTTTCAACAGATTGTAACCCTAGCATTGGCCCGCGATCAAAAAAACGATCCGAGGTCCCGGTGTCCATTTATATTTCTTGCAGTGTTAACAGATTTTGATGATGCAGGGATAATTAAGGAAAATGAACCATTAACAAAAATCATTACAAAGCACCATTAAGTGCTTGAGAAGAATTAATGGTTGCCCAAAAATGAACAAATATGGAAATATGTCTGATTGCTCACTAAAACACAACATTTCACATTTCAGTAGAATTGTAAATCATCCTGTTTGTTGTGTGTTGTTTTGGTTTAACAATACTCCAAGCTACACAATACCAATCATTCTACTTCCAAAACAGAGTAATACAATGGAAATAATTGCAACATGTTTTTTTCGCCAGATTGCGAGTTTCACATTCTCTCGATTCTCTCGCTTTCCACAAACTATAGCTCATATAATATATCTCCATAGACTACAAAACATTAATGGGATGCAGGGGACATACTGTGTTTACAAATGTAAATGGAACAAACAAATGTAGTGAAGAAACGAAGGCAGAAATAATCTAATACTTACCACGCATACGCCTTGGATAATTAGATTCTGCATTCATGGTGCGGCCCCTAGACCTGAAAAGCGCATCAATTGGATAGCATACAAGTGGCATCGGTACACAAAAGCTGATGTGTAATCACACCCCTAACATACACACACATACACACACACATAGCTTCTTAACCTTTCTCCTCTCCCGACTGCATTAACGTTATTAGAAGTAATAGAGTAACACATCCAATCAAGATACGCAGACTCATTATCTGCCATGGCCTTTCATTATCCCAGAGGGGCCCCAGGGGCCCGATTAAACTGACGCTCATTGAGAATAATGCCCTGCCGGCTCACATACATCACACACGTGTAGAAAGCTGAGCGACCACGCCAAGAAAATGTCAACCCTCCAAATTTGATAACCTTGTCCACCTGAACATAAATTGTCAGTTGGGGGATTTTTTTTCGGAAAATAAACAAAAGTTTGAATCTTTAATATGAAATGGTGTGATCGTATCTATGTCCATTTACTTATAAAAGTATATGAAGACGATCACAAAAAGTATTTAAAGGCAACAGCAAATGACCACACAGTTTAGTTGCACTAAATATTATTCTATATATATTCAGTCAATCAGCTTGCGTAAACCAATGGAGATTCTTTTCCTACCAATCACAGGCCTCAGATTGGTGGTAAATAAAGAGGTACGGGTCGTTCTTTCTCTGCTTGTCATCCTGGAGAGAAAGAGCCCTGCCAGATTATTCAACACTAATATTAAAAGTGACAGGTGAAAGATGACTTTCATTATCTCCTATTCCTGCCAATTGATTTAGGAGAAGAGGGGTGGTTGGGTGGGAGTGGAGGGATGATGAGCGTAACGTATTCTGTTTCTCACGATTACATTTTAGCGTCTACTTTGTGGTTCAAGGGATTAATTTGAGTGGACGCAACCTTTAAAAGTCTTGATGCATCACGACGCGATGAAACGCATCCTTGAGTTTCTGACAGATTGTCCTCTGCATCGCGCGTCTTTATTGGAATACCTGTTACACCGTTTGACGAGGACATGGGAAAAAACAAGCAATCAGATCAAAACCCATGGATGAATTGACATTGCGGACGACATTGGGTCCCATGGGGAATGTTTAGTGTGAAACCGCTTTTGGCTAAAGAAGATGTTCCTGTTATGATGTGCCCAGGGGAACCCAGTGCACCCAAGCTGGAGGCCAAGGTGCAGAAGAAGGGTAACGCCCTCAAGGTGAACTGGGTGAAGCAGGATGACGGAGGCACCCCCATCAAGCACTACCTGATCAGATACAAACCTGTGAGTATCCCAGGGGCATGGAGAGAGAGGGGGGGCCCAAAGAGGGCGGGTGGTTTGTATCGTTGTTGTTGTTCTTTCACTGAGCGTCTGCATTGTTGGACTGCATTACCTCAGTCATGACGGGCAATCATGTGTCAGAGTTGTGTGTCACTCTCCATCGCGTCAGTCTTTAAATGTCTCATACCTGAATATGGTTATGTCTCAAGGATATTGTCGAGTCATCTTTAACTCATCGTATTGCATTCATCAATTGATTGAGAAAATTATTGTGATTTTGATTTGAAGGCAAAAGACTATCTTCTGTTCTCTTCAAATGCCCCCTAGCATGTTTTGATGAAAGTATGCATTGCAACTCTGTTGCTGATCAGGTTCCACGTTTAGTTTTCTCCTGCCTCGATGGTGGAGCTAAATGTATTGAACTCATCGTGTCTCTGTATCTTGCTCCCTCTCTCTCTCGCGCGCTCGCTCTCCACCTCTCCCTGCGGCGCTTCGCTCTCCACCTCTCCCTCCCGCCGCCCTCTCCCTTCCTCCCTCCCTCCCTCCTCCCTCGCCCTCCCTCCTCCTCCCTCCCTCCCTCCCTCCCTCCTCCTCCCTCCCTCCCCCCTCTACACCCTACCCCTCCCTTCCCCTGCTCCAGAAGCACATGTCTGACTGGAGGCCTGAGATCCGCGTGCCCCGCGGCAGCGACCACGTTCTGCTGCAGGCGCTGGACTGGAACACTGAGTACGAGGTGTACGTGGTGGCTGAGAACCAGCAGGGCAAGTCCATGCCCGCCATGGTCTCCTTCAGGACGGCCATGCAGCCCACCGCCATCCCAGGTACAGTCCATTGTTAACCCCCTTCGCCTCCCCCCTCTAAAACACACCAACCAAATGGCACGCTGAGGCTGTCACGCCCCCACCCCGACACACAGCGTGTCTCCGTCTGGTTGGATCGAGCCCATCCATCCAGTCTGAACACAAGCCTGGTCAAAGCTATTCTTTGGGTGGAGGAAGATCGATTTTGGCCGGGCTGGGCTGGTAATGATGGAGGAGTCGTCTGTTCAGTTGTTATGCCTGAACAACCTTTGACCTTTCGAAAAGCACAAATTGAAAAAGTCCTCCAGAAACTCAAAAAAGGCTCAATGCTCCAAAAGTCCTCTTATACGACCATAATCTGGACCATGACTCATGTTGACGTCATGGCGTCCTCGGATGCGATTCGCCCCCCTTCATCCACCGAGCTTTGGTGCAGTCCAACTTCCAATTGCCCGGCCTTATCGGGCTTTGTTCTCCGGGCCCTAAACTTATTGGAGAATAGCTTCTCCACTGCGCCAGGTGAGCTGAGCCTAAGCGCATATTATCCATCAGATGCACTCCCACATTTCACACAGTCTGCCTTGGCACTCCTGCACCATTGGCAGTCTCTCTGTGCTCCGGGTCTGTTTGGTGTGAACACTTTCAGTTTGTTATCTGGGGCTTTTGTGGGCTGCCTCCCCGCATTCTAATCTATTGTGATCTGTGTGTGTGTCTGTCTCTCTCTCTTTCTATACATGTGTCTATCCATCCGTCTTTCTTCTCAATCCCTGTCTATCTGTCTGTGTGTGTCTGTCTGGCGTGTCTCTGTCTCTGTTTCTCTCTCTCTCTCTCTCTCTCTCTCTCTCTCTCTCTCTCTCTCTCTCTCTCTCTCTCTCTCTCTCTCTCTCTCTCTCTCTCTCTCTCTCTCTCTCTCTCTCTCTCTCTCTCTCTCTCGCTCTCTCTCTCTCTCGCTCTCTCTGGCCCTATCTCTCTCTGGCCCTATCTCTCTCAGGCCCTATCTCTCTCTCTCTCTCTCTCTCTCTCTCTCTCTCTCTCTCTCTCTCTCTCTCTCTCTCTCTCTCTCTCTCTCTCTCTCTCTCTCTCTCTCTCTCTCTCTCTCTCTCTCTCTCTCTCTCTCTCTCTCTGTCTTCTGTCTTCTGTCTGTCTGTCCCTTTCTATATATGTGTCCATCCATCTATCTTTCTTCTCAATCTCTGTCCGTCTGTGTGTGTGTGTCTGCCCCCCCTTTCTCTCTCTCTCTCTCTCTTCTCTCTCTCTCTCTCTCTCTCTCTCTCTCTCTGTTCTCTTCTCTCTCTCTCTCTCTCTCTCTCTCTCTCTCTCTCTCTCTCTCTCTCTCTCTCCTGTACCTGTGGGGAGGTAGCCCTTTGGGCCTTTTGCATGGCGCGATGCATAACCAGATTGATTTGGCTAATCGTTTAGCAGGGACGCTGCGTGGGCAGCCTCGGGTGCATGGTGCATTGTAAGGAAACCATGTTATGTTGTTATTTTCATCGGCTCGTTGGGGCTGAACGACAATAGTAGCAACGGGAGGTTTGGATCACAAAAAATAGCACCAAGTCAGGTGCACATAAGTCACCTGCCTTTTCTTTTGTTTATTCGTGTATTTGTTTGTGTGAGATTGCGTACGTGTATCGTCAAACCGCCTCGGCTGCTGTTACGACCCCGGCTTTATTTTTAACTCCGAGCCATGAGAAATGTTGTCACGGTTGGGTGTGTACTCAGTCGTAGCGCACACGCCCTGTTAAAGTGACAGGGCTCACAGCTAGAAGTGGTTGAACACTTCTGTCTGTTGACATGGCGCTACATTATAATTTATATTGTGGACGGCAAAGTATTTTCGCAAAAGGTTTGTTTTGGGCTTATGGGGGGGGGGAAAAAACCCCTCAATTTCTGTAAACAACCTGTCGTTTATGTTGTGCATGAGTGATGAGTCCTTTTGAATAAGTAGGTAAGCAGACCAGCACAAAGCTAATGTTTGATTATTTTCTGTAGTAATTTTTACAATTGGGCAGTTTTTTCTGCCCAAGACTCACTAGAAACAATCCTACAAGACAAAAAATGCCATGCTGAATGGCAATGAAAGAGGAGCAAACATGAAAACATATCTATTATGATTATGGTTATAAAGCATTGGTGGAAACTATTTCTCTCAAGGACACCCAATACAACCACAATCCAGCCCATCCAAATCTCCCCAAGCTACAGTTGATATTCATATTGAACTTTCATTTCGATTTTTAGAGATATTTATTTTATTTAATGTTTTTTTTTCTTTGGCTAACCAGTTCAGGGATATGACCTGAAATGACGGTTGTTTTTGGTTCTGTTTTGCATGGCTATTTGAGGGCACGCCATGATGTGATCAAAATCCTAAACCAACAGCCCGCTGTTCATGGATATCAGGTTCACATCCATGCCCATCTGCTCCCTTTCCAATGCTTTGTGGCTGATGAAAATGTGACCGTTCGAAATATAATAACGTTGTGTTTGTAATGTGCATTCAAAAGTCGGCCCTTCCTCCTGTGTTTTTTTTCTGAATAATCATCCTACCTCTTTCTTCCGGTAACTTTCCATGCATGCATGTCCCCATCCTTCACACGTGTGTGTGTGTGTGTGTGTGTGTGTGTGTGTGTGTGTGTGTGTGTGTGTGTGTGTGTGTGTGTGTGTGTGTGTGTGTGTGTGTGTGTGTGTGTGTGTGTGTGTGTGTGTGTGTGTGTGTGTGTGTTTCTACTAACACACATACACAAACATACTGCACTGAGCCTTTACTTGCCTGACTTCAGCCTCTGATGAACTTTCAACCTTTTGTTTCCATGTTCTGACCTGTTTTTCAATCTCTTTCTCTCCTTCTGCCCACTGTTTGTCTCTCACTCGTGCCCCCCCCCTCCTCCCTCACTCTCCCCTTTTTCCTCCTCTTGTCTTCCTCCCCCTCATGTGGGATCTTATCCCTGACACACACACAAACACACACACACACACACACACACACACACACACACACACACACACACACACACACACACACACACACACACACACACACACACACACACACACACACACACACACACACACACACACACACACACACACACACACAAACTTCTTCCTTCTGTGCTTATGACCTTTTTTTATTTCTGCTCTTGATGTGGCACTCTTCTTTTCAATTTCACGAACACACAAAACCCACGGGATCCATTTTCCTCCATTTGATGTGATTTATTTGTGTTATTTCTCTGTGTGGTTTCCGTTCTCGCCGGTGACCTCAGCCACCCTGGGCTGCTCGTCCCTGGCCTGCAACGCCGCATCTATCCTGCTCTCCGTGGTCGCTGTCTTGTGGCTCTCATAAACTGTCCCCTGCCACCGACACACACAAACACACGCACACATGAGCACACACACACACACACACAGACACACAAACATGCACACACCGCCCAAGAGGAGTCCGGAAGAGCCCACCAACCCCCACACACACACCCGCCCCACCATGCACCTCCTCACGACTCACACTTGACCACCACCACCACCACCACCACCACCACCACCACCACCACACCACCACCACCACCACCACCACCACTTCCAACTCCTTGCCCAATCACGTGATTGGCTCCCCCCTTTTTTCTTCTTTTTTTTGCCTATCTTGACTCCTTGTGCCGCCACACACAAGAACGAAAGAACGAATGAAAGAAAGAGAGCGAAAGAATAAAAAAGTAATGCCACGTTGAAAAGTTGAGAAAAATACAGAGTCATGGCATCTTTTTCGTTATGACGTCGGGGGGGGGGAGCGAGCGTCATTGTGGAGTCGTGCTTTGAGTTCGTTTTTTTAATTCCTTATGATGCTTATGATTGTTTTTCATATCTTTAATATTTGCATAGGGAAACATGCAGCACACCGTTTTTTGTTTTTTTTCACTGTTGTCAATATCACACAACAGAAGTGGTTATGCTGTCAAAGATGCGCTAGCACTGAATGAGAAGACACTGCTGATAAGTTTACACATGAGAAATGCCTTTGATCTTCAGAGATGTGGCCGATTTGAGCGATTAAACCCTTACCCCACAATGCTCGCATCCCCCAACGTACAAAATGGTGGATAATTGCTAAATATTCCAACACAATGACTCACAATGAATGTGTCTCAAAACGACACTCATTTGTTGTGTAATTAAAACGTCCATCACCGTATTTTCCAAGCCCACGTTATCGACGGCAGTACACTGAACAGTGGCATTGAAACTTGCTTGGTGCTAACTGGTATGGTCACTGGTATGCTAGCTCCCATGGCCCATACTCACTGACATCTAGCCAAATCTTAGTCCCCTAACCCTGGGGTTTGACCACATTGGACAGTGGAACAAACATTGCATTATAAAATGCAATGTGAGTAGACAGTGTTTCTGTCGTTGAGACACTTATTCATCTCAGCCGCAGCACCGAAGACTCTAAGACTCTATTTGGACCTAAGAGGTGACCTACATTAATTCCTCTGCACCGCCACGCATGACGTAAGTGTGAACAATACAGATGCGAGGCGTGACGCTGGTGTATTCACAAAGGCGCGGATCCCCCTCTCTGAAGTTCTAATGGCATTATGAATATGCTAATGTGTGTTAATTAGGTTACGCGGAGTGTGTCCACAAAACGCTGTGCCTAGTCTCTGGACTTTCTGTTAGTTTTTGTTTCTGTCAGTTTTTTCTATCCACACATTCAGGCTTGAAAATGTTAATGGTCCACAAGGTTAAAATGAGGACATGCTACGCAAGATGAATTAATTGCTGGTTGTGATGATGAAATATATTTTTTTCTTGTTGTGTGTCATAAGATTGAAGTCCATTATTGTAGAGAGAGTGTGGCCCGGGACTGCATTGTCAGTTAAAAGGAGATGGTTGGTGATGAGAGAAAAATAAAAGAATCAAACATAATGTTTTGTGACAAAGTGTACATAATCTTTTAAAAAGTATTCTCCGATATTCTCGAGATGCACACCCGTTTATTTGATGCTTTACGCTCTCTTTTTACCTGACAACAGAGCAAATCTGGAACTTAATGCTTTAGCTGTACTTCATTTTCAATAACCTGAAATTATAATATTGAGAATTCTTTTTGTAAGTACATCTCTGTGTATTGCCATGTATTCATGTAAGTATGAATAAATTGTGTTTCTTTTTTCTTTGAGGAACGACGTGTATTTCCGGGAAAAAAGTGTAAACATTTAAATGTTTCTGGAGATCCACCTTCTTTTGATGGATTTCAGCTATGAATATAGCTGTATGTTTGTCAAAAGCTTATTTTCATTTTCTTTCTCCTTTCTTCTCTCTTCCATTATTTTCACTTGCTCTTCCCTATTCTATTCTTCATTTGACTTTGCAAGTTTTGCTATCGATAGCATATAATATGCTATAAATGTGCCCATGCCATCTTTGATTTTGTTGAGCTGGGGAATAGCCAAGTTGCTGGGTCTCAAGCAGTGAAGGAACAATGTTGTCAATGTTTTGGCTCAAATACCCATGATGCACTGCGCCACAAGCGACTTTGATTAGAACTTGTGTACACACAGCCACACTTGTTGGCTAGTATAACACAAAATAAGGTGTCACCATGCCATATCCTGATTTTGTGCTGGAGGTATCTTTGGAGACAATATATCATTTTATTATCGTTTTTCCCATATATTGTAATATACAACCTAATCAGGGGACTGATTGACTGGGATGTGTGTGCATATGCATAATGTCCTGGACATCAATGTAGCTCCTATGCAAGCATACCCAATGTCTAGAAAGACACCATTGCAGGCAATTTCCTAATGGAATAGCCATTTAAATCCTGCATTTCCCTCACTACCGGTGTTTTTGTAAAGGAATGAGAAAACTGTGGATATGGTAAAGTCCAGGAGCCAAATGCTTATCAGTGTTGCTTCAATAGGATTTTGTTTCCCTCCATTGTTATTCATACCTTTTCAGCTTTATTTCTACGACAGACTTCAATCTCTCTAAAACCTCCACCACCTGTCCTGGAATAGCCTCAGTCTAAATCAGGTATCGCTGATTAGGAATCTTTTAATACCGGACCGAGGTGCAATCCCCTCCTGCCCAGATAAACAATATTTTCTGCGTATCCTTAACAACCAAGAGTGTAGGTGTGAAGCTAATCTGATTTTTCTTTTTCAATGTTAGTGCCACGGAAATGAAAATTGTATAAAAAAAATATATTAAGTAAAATTAAGGGGCCTTCATTTGGTAATTTCCTTCCATCAAAATTGTGCGAGGGAAGATATTGATAGATATTAAAATGATTTCAATTCATTTTCTGAAAGCGTTTAAAATATGATACACCACTGGAGATTTTAAGTATTGTAAAGATGAAAAATGTGCTTACGGATTTCCCATTCCCCGCCGTGTTTCCAACATATATTCATATGCAGAAACATGTCAACAAACAGTTCAAGAAAAAGCTGTTTTCCAAAAGTGGCACATGCGAAACACCTACATTTGCCAACATATTTGCGTTGCTACCACCGCCGCCTCGGAGAGATTGCATTCAGTATACCCTGGATGCCCGTTGCTAAATCACAGGCTTAACATTTCAAGATAAGCCTTCCTCCATGAAGACCAGGCGGCGGTCAGAGGCTGCACCCTGCCTGGTGCACAGAGGCTCCTTTCAGCGGCAGGGCTCTAGGCTGGGCTTGGGCTGTAAAAGCCTGACAAGCCCAAAAAAGAAATATTCTATACTCCATGCTGACACTCAGATACGTGACTGCTCCCCGTTCCGGGGGGGCTTTCACACGCGCTGCGACAAGCCTTCCTTGCCACTGTTAGGGGGGTGGAGGTGGGCTATGGGGTGCTGGGAGGGTGGTGGAGGTGAGAAAAAAACATGGCACATGATTTATCACACCTGTTAAAATGTAAATGAAGTGAACGGCAAAAGGAATAAGCAAGGGTGGGCTGCAGGGCCACCCTGTGTGTGTGGTGTCTCACTTCTCTGCGTATGTGTCTCTCTCTCTCTCTCTCTCTGTCTCTGTCTCTCTCTCCCCTCCACCCAGTGTGTATCAAGGGATGGTGCGATGGCTCACAACACTATTTATTTTGCTGTTGCCACACAAAAAGACGGCAACTTATTTATTTTCTCCTTCTGCGGCGAGAAGCGCGAGTGCATATTGTTATGACATACCGCAGGCAGAGTGAGGACAGCGGCCCACCCATGCTTTCCCCTCCCACCACCGGCTCTAAAGTGAAGCAGAGGCGGTGGTAGACCTTAAGGCTGAGCTAAATACACACTCACTGGGCTGGTGGGTCGGAAGGATTACCTAGTGAACGCTGTGGTTCAACCCCCCCCCCCCCGTCCCCTGGGGTCTGACGCTGAGCACAGAGGCGTTATTGTTGGACATGATTAAACAGCTTTCACCTGAGGAGTAGAAACAGCAAACCTCACGAGTTAACACTCACACTCTTCTGTGGATAGGGCATATGGTGCATTTATTCCTTTCATTGTAGGTTGACCTTCGCTGATTCATTTTGTTCAAAAAGCTGAGTGATATTTTGGCTGTAAAGTAGCCGACATTTCAGGTTGAGTACACAGTTGGTTCTGACAACATATAAATAAATACAAATTTGGGAATTAAAGCCGAATAGGACCAAAATAATTGGTAGGGATGTTAACAATTATCTAAACATTTACCACATGTAAGGAGAACTAAGGGACTAAGGATAATGATCGTATTAATATACCCTTATTACACAAAAGCATTGTTTTCGTGGGGCTCAATTGATCTCACTATAACCTCATAACCTGGCAGCGGGCCTATTAATCAATAGCTTTATGTGTATGGTTATGACTCTAATGCGTGTTGCGGCAATTTTCCAAAATGTTCTCAAATGGCTCTCTAAATAGTAGATTACTTTCTGTAATTTTCTTCTGAATAACGCTGATTTTGAAAGCACTCGTGAGGACCCGGCACGTCGAAGGACTGGATGCCTGGAGTATTTTTCGATGTTTGTGGGGCAGCGAGGATATAAAGAGCGTAGCCTTGAGCGTCGCCCCACAGCCCTTCCATCTGTTGCCCTCACAAGTGATTTCCAAATGAAAGGTAGACTCCATTTTAATTGATTAGCATTAGAGAAAGGGACTGCTAGGGAGGAGAGGCTGGACGAATGTTTTAAATGTGTCTGGAGGTTCGCTTACAATTTTTGCCTCTGTTTTGGTGTGATTCCTTTGAGTTTATGTCCAAGTTTACTAATGATGAAGGAAGTTTCCACACATTCCACACATACGTTGAAATTAACCGTTCACGTTCATGTTAGCGTATTTATTTTGCATTTCCTGCCCTCTATTTATTGATTTGAAATGTTGCAGGACAAAAGTTTTGAGGTTTGGTAAGTAGCTGGTTGTGATCCTTGAGAGACAATTAAATTAAAATATTGTCCAATGTCTTAACGTTTGACACAACTGTACATACTTACATGTCTTATTTGATTTCAATTGGGCTGTATTTGGTTTCAATTGGGTGGTTTCAATTGGGCTGTTTGATGATGCTGTTACAGCATCATCAAAACAATGCCTTATGCTTATGTCTGGAATTGGTTGCAAACTTGTATCCTGGGTCAGGTGGAATGGACGATTGTGTTTCCTGTGTTTTTGTCCTCCACTCAATGCCCAAGGGCTGCCATTGGTTTGCATTCTTGGATGTATATTGCACAATGCCTCTCCAGGGCTTCTGATGGTAAATAGTTTTGCCACAGTGCAGTTGTTGGAAATGCATGTGCTGTTTTAATATAGATGAAAAATGTGTTGTCTACTGCATCGATTCATTTGAATGTCCATGCCAATGTCGCTGCCATTTACCATTGAAATTCTCTTCTTAAAGTTATTTGGGCAAGCTTTCCTTTTTAAATGATATGATTGATTGATGTACTTTTGAAATAGTAAATTGTAATGTAATATAACAAAATATTAATCAAACAGATCAATCCCTATACTATAATATATATATAGTATTGAGTATGTAGTCAAATGTAAAGTAATACAAGCATGTAATCCAGTGAAACATAGAAGACATAACTCATCATTTCGGCATGCCGTTTGTTTTGATTTGAGCACACCAGAGGTAATCTGCTAAACTCCTGCGGTTGGTCTATTTATCGACCAATCAATGGGGCGGGAGCAAATCATCTTTGAGAGTTGTATGGCCCGTGAAACACTGAACATAATTGTGCTGTGACTTATGGATTCAGTAATCAGGGCTAATAATTTCCCCTCATTTATTTTAATTTATGTGATAAACAATTTTTTCCACACCCATATTGGAAAACGCATCTGAGGCACATTTGATGAAACCTGGATCCACTTCTGGAAGGGTCACACCAAATCCCCCTTTGGTAATGGCTTCCACATAGTCAGACACACGTCTGAATAAAAATGGACTGCCTCGGTTGAAACCACAATGTGACATTTCATAATGGACACATAATATACAATAAATTGCATGTATAAATAAGCCATGTATTTCATGAGACATTCCATACGGCCTGTTGCATGAAATGTGCAACTCTAAAACCATACCCATGCTGAAGGAAATAAATTCCTTCAGGCGATATACTACTGGCATGCAACATGTTTTTCCCTTCCCCATTGATATTGTGCATCCTCTTAGCTCTTAGCACATCGCTTGTTATTCTGCGATTGGATGCTGTTGGTGTTTAAACATAGTGATTATAAGAATGGGTGCCACTAATGAATTCTTGTATAAGATGCGATGGAAGCAAGCGAAGGCCTCAAGTGTGTGCGCATGAGGGCCGTGTAAGTAAACACGCTGCTGGTGAATATGAGATGATAAAACATCATGATTTGTTTTGTCTCCGTATCTCTCCTCTATAACGAACCACACGCTCACTGCCTAGATCGTTAAAATTGCCAATATTATGTCATTAAAGTCTGACAACTCTCCACTTGTTCTCCCCATTTGCCCTCCCTCTCTCTCTCTCTCTCTCTCTCTCTGCTGTCTCTCTCTCTCTGCTGTCTCTCTCTCTCTCTCTCTCTCTGCTGTGTCTCTCTCTCTCTCTCTCTCTCTCTCTCTCTCTCTCTCTCTCTCTCTCTCTCTCTCTCTCTCTCTCTCTCTCTCTCTCTCTCTCTCTCTCTCTCTCTCTCTCTCTCTCTCTCTCTCTCTCTCTCTCTCTCTGCTGTCTCTCTCAATGTATCTGTCCTTCTCTCATTTCCTCTCTCCATTTGTTATCCCAATGTACTTTTTTTTATATTTCTTCTTTCTCCTCCTGTTGTCATTTGCTACGGTGTCTCTTTGCTACCCTCCCCCTCATATTCCTCCTCCTCCCCTGTCCCTATCTTGTTCTTCTTCATCCTCTTCCTCTTCCCTGTCTCCTCCTTGTCCTCCGTTTTCTTCCCCTCTCTCCTCCTCTGAATCCTCCTTCTTTTCCTCCTCCTCTTTCTTCACCTCCTCCTCCTCTCCCTCTTCCAACTCCTCCTCTTCCTCTCCTCCCTCCAGAAGTTGGGGGCTCAGGCCTGGGGACGGGGACCATCGTGGGCATCCTGATTGTGGTCTTCCTCCTGCTGCTGGTGGGCGTGGACGTCACCTGCTACTTCCTCAACAAGTGTGGCCTGCTCATGTGCATCGCCGTCAACTTCTGCGGCAAGACGGGTCCCGGGGCCAAAGGCAAGGACATCGAGGAGGGCAAAGCCGCGTTTACGTGAGTTCACGCACACGCACGCACACACACACACACACATGCACACGCGCACACACACACACACACACACACACACACACACACACACACACACACACACACACACACACACACACACACACACACACACACACACACACACACACACACACATGCACACACGCAGATGCGTACACACAGACATGCATGGAAAGGTTTGTTGGATACTTTGTCGATCTTTTTCTTTGTGATACATGGGGGGAAAAAAATTGCCTACGCCATAGTACAATTTTCAGGGGAATAAATCATAAAAAAAAAGAAAGTTTAACTTGCAGGTGTATATATTACAAAATATGAAATATATATTTCAGAGAAGAAAGCAGGTGAGAGACACAGGGAAAGAGAGAGATCGAGAAACACAGGGGGGCTCGAGGGAGATGTAGAGACACGGAAGAGAGAAAGGTACAGATTGAGAGGCACAGCGAGAGAGAAAGAGAGAGATTGAGAGACACAGTGGAGAGAGAGACAGAGAGTATCTGGGCTGCAATTGTATGCTCACACTCATGCTCATGAGTGTGAGCATGAGTGTGAACATGAGTGTGAGCATGAGTGTGAACTTCACACTCATGCTCACACTCATGTTCACACTCATGCTCACACTCATGCTCACACTCATGTTCACACTCATATTCACACTCATGCTCCGAATTATGTTTACTCTCATATTCACACACACATGTTCACACTCGTGTTCGGCTCTGCAAACACAGGAAAGATGAATCCAAGGAGCCCATTGTGGAGGTGAGGACAGAGGAGGAGAACCCCCCCACCCAGGACGGAGGTGCTCCCACAGAGCCCAGCGAGACCACCCCTTTGACGGAGGCTGAGTGAGTACCTCCGCCACAGCCAGCCTGGCCCATCCAGCACCCACTTTTACCAGAATAGCACCATGTGTTTCTATGGATATTGTTGTTTGTGCGAACACACTTATGGTAGAAATAAAGGCTATTGCAAATGCTAGGGCCCAGTGCCCATTTGCGAGCAATTTCCATATAATGGTTGAGGAAATGTGGTCCTTAGTTCAAAGAACTCAATTGAATACCCCAGGGTCGGTTCAAGGTCTGCTCACCTGAACCTGAATCATGTCAGTAAGCATACCTTTCTTTGATTCGGTCGTTTTTGCGAGATGTATGAATTTGTCGCTAACTATCGACACTTGAACACCAAGGCCTCGGTAACACTCGCTCTTTGTTCTGGCTCCACAAAGAGTCTTTGTTCTCCCGTAACGCACTAACCCCCCTCGATACACAACACTCTAAATTCTCTCTCCTCTACTCACTCCCCTTGTCTTTCTCGCTCTCTCCTTGTCTCTCCCCGGGTGATCTCTCTTTTGTGTCCACCCCCCCCCCCCCCCCAACTCACTTATTCCTTATTCCTCTACCACCACCACAACACCCTCCCACCACCTCCCCCACTCCCTCACATCACCAACCCACTCACCCCCCCCCATCAGGCCCAACCAGTCCAGACACCACTTCCCCGGTGGTGAACTCGCTGCCTACCGCTGCCTCTATCTCAACCCCCGGCGCTAGCGAACGCAACACCGCCGCCGCGGTCGAAACCGCCAAAAGCGCCACCGAAGCGTCCCTCCCGGCTAGCGCGGGGAGCGAACACAGTGGGCCTGCTCTGCCCGGCGCTACGTCCTCCTCCACGCCCGACGTGGGCCCCCTGGTGGACCTGAGCGAGAGTGCAAGCGTTACCGTGGCGGCCCCGAAGGCGGCTACCGCGGCTACCGCGGCTACCGCGGCTACCGCTGCCTCGGAGCCGGATGCTAAGGCCGCTGAGCCCAAGGAGTCCACGGGTTCCCCGAGCTCTGCTTCCACCGCACAGGCCGAGTATGACCATCTCCATGTCCAGCCACAACCCACAAACCCACCCCCCCCAACCCCTAACCCTCACCCCCCCCGCAACCTCACCCCATATGCGGACCGGCCTACTGCAGCTCTCCAGCATCCGGCTCCTGTCTTGATAACATGCAGAGGTGGAAATTCCAGGTCCAGAAAGTAAAAGTCCTCTCTGGATTTTTTGTAGTTTCCATTAAACTCAACATGACTGAACAATAGCCGGGTTGGGGCTGGAGAACAGGAAGGCTTTTATTGTTTTTCGAACCTGGAATTGACCACTGCTGAGCACCGATCATAAGAAATTTCATTGTCTCCAACACCCCCCCCCCCCCCCCACCACCACCATCCCCATTCCCTCCCTCTCAACAATCATCAACAATCAACCAATAGAAATCAAGATGTGTGTGTGAATGGTAGCAGACTTAGCCCTCGCGGGATTGCAATGATGCACTCTAATTAAGGTGGCATGTACTTGACAATTAAGATAATTTACTGTAATCGGCGTACTTAGCTGGACAACTAGCCTTTTTTTTCAGCTAACCTGGCGATAATTATCATATTATACTGTTAGAAGCGTAGTAATTAGTCTGCATTTAAATATACTTCTTCTTGCCACTCTCTTTCCCATAGTCGATTAGCAATTGCAGCCCGCATTGCTCTATTTTCTTTCTTCTTAATTCTTTCCAGCGAGTTCCTTCCACTCTTTTCTTTATCCATATTTTCGCAGTAGAAAAAACAAGGCAGGCAGCAGGTTCCAACTGTTTACGAAACACATTGATCATTGGCTGCTATCGTTGTTCTCCAAGAGACCAGATGAAATAAAAATTAGATAAAAAGTTGTTTTGCCTTAGCCTTGACAGGCCAATTCCCAGTGTTTTTTTTATACACCTGATTGTGCCAGTGGGCCGATACGACCGTGAACAGAACAACACCACGTGGATCTCTTCCTCTGATCGCCGTTCCCCAACCTCCGCGGCATCGACGCATTTACCTTTTCTGTTGACAACACTGCTGGCTTCTCGTCCCCTGACAACTGATGGCGTTGGTCTTATGAATTATGAGTGACGCAGCTCCTGATGGTGGCGGCGGTGCTAAATAACACATGAATCAAACTAGAATCAGTCATGTGGGGACATTTATCTTTCTAACTCTCGGATTTGAAGTGCACTTTCAATCTCTGTGATCCCTGTCCCCCCTCCCTCCCTTTCTGCCCCACTCCCTTCCTCACACTAACTCTGCATTTCTCTTGTCAGGATTTAACTTATGACATGGCTTCTTGTATTCTCTCGACAGTTATTCTGCAGGGATGACTGTGATTTTTTTACAGCCTTCGACTCGTTTAAAAATGTAACATTTCTGAGCAGTTTTACTGCTCCAAACTTTCCAAAATAGAATATAACTCTTGAAATATTAACCAGCAGCTGAATTGCAAAACCCTGCCCATGTGATGATGCCTGACAATATACCAATATCAAACTCAGTGCTTAAATGTGATTGTTTTCATGCTCACTGTTCATTGGCTGACAGTAGGAGAAAGAAGTGTCTGTGATTTGTTTTTCTAATGAAACATGAATCACAACCGCTAAATGTCAACACTAGATCAGGAGCTGCCTCTTGTTGATATCTCTCTCTCAGCCGAGAGCTATGTTTGGCAGAATCCACCGGAGTAGGATGGCTGTTTGATCGGAAGAATGCTGAGGCAGCTCCAAGTTTCATGCTGGATTTAAGAGCGCCACTCCTCAGAAACAAACTCTCTTTGAGTATGTTGGTTTGCAGACGTTTTTTCCCAGGGCATATACTGTATTTACTGAGACAGTAGGTTAAAAGCAATTTGTTTGACCCACTTACACACCGACATGCACAATCACATACATACAATCAAACACACTCGCTCACTCACTCACATACTTTCACACACGGTATCTCTTCCACAGAAACATACACATATACACAAACCCACACACACACATATCAACAGTATACTGTATACAAACACACTCACAAAACGCTGCAGCAGAATTAAGTGGGATATTGCTCCTTATGGAGTTAGGCGGTGGCATCAGTCTTTTACCCACATAGATAAGAAGGCAGAAAGACAGGCAGGCAGATAGACAGGATTTTAGTCACACACACACACACACACACACACACACACACACACACACACACACACACACACACACACACACAACACACACACACACAACACACACCACACACACACACACACACACACACACAACACACACACACACACACACATTCCCCCCTTCCAACAACTTAGGGCACACTCACACTAGGCAAGTTTGCCTGTTCCGTGCTGCAGGAAGATTCAGCACGATTCCCCCCCTCCCCACTCCCCCCGCTGGCCCGTGGTCACACTGCTCCCAAAGGCCGTGGCCTGGGCACGATTGCTCCTTCAGTGGCCCCTTAGAAGAAGGTAGGGTTGGCCTGTACTGGCCTGTGTACCTGTGTTCCTAACCAATTATACATTCATATATAATATACATATATACCGTCATTAAAACATTCTTATGAATATTGTAATACATATCAGTCCTTTCCGCCGGATGCCACTTAATTCGAAAGAACGCGACTTTTATTAAAGTTTACGTTAAACAACAAAGCACTAAATCTTAAAAATGCTAAATACTTCAAAACCAAACTGCTGAGACAGGGTGCGGAAAAAATACCAACTGAACAACTTCTTAACCTCGGCTAAGTGATGAATGTGCAGGAAGCTGCCCTGGTGCTCAACTTCCTGTGCTATCTGAGGGTTTGTGGTGCGGCGCCTCTTGCCAAACTCAGTTGTGCTCAAACATGGCCAGGAGGGATGTGGCTGTAACAGGGCCCTGTTAAAATATTTACACTAGCTCTGCTTTTTTGGGTCCTTCCTTCGACTTGCAGTCATTTACCCCCCTTCCTCCTCCTCGTCCTCCTCCTCTGCTGTGTTGTGTGAGGTCATGTCCTGTTGGGAGTGCTAGTGTTTACAATGGAGGACGACCATGTGACTGGTGTTGTCCAGGAGCCACATAGTTGACCCTATCTTGCATCCGGCGCAATTGACTTCACATCACTAGCGCATGTGTCGTTGCGAGTTTGCAACTGGCGCAGAGTGTTCTTTTCCCTCCTGCGCCACGCGCCTGTAAATTAGGGAATGTTCTTGCGCCCCAAGGGGTGGTTCGGCGGAAGGAGGAGGCGTGTTCTGGTGGAAACGTTCCCTGGTGCTACTTTGCAGTTTCAGAAACCACAAACCAGGAAATACCTGGTTTAAAGTCAGTGGCGGGTTGTTCAGATGCTATTTTAAGGGCGCATGCATAATGTTGCTTGTGCACCTCGCGCATACACTTTGCTTCTCTCATCTACCTAGCCACACATTCTTGGTAAATTATTTGGGAAAGAACAGCTGATACAGCGGTAATAAATTGTACTTTTAAATCAATGCAATCCGTACAGCAAACACATATTTTCTTGACACAGACATCGTGTACATGTCCATAACTTTTAGGATTGAGAGTATTTGATCGTGAGAAAACATTGTTTTACCACGCCTGAGTGTTAAAAAGAATGAATGAATGCGGGCCCGTGTGTGTGTGTATGTGTAAAATAATTAACGAATGCGGGTGCGCATGTGTGCGTCCATCTTTATAAACACACGCAAACTAAACACGTAGCGCATAATACAGTCCATGGCAATGTACTGTATATTAACGGGGGGCCACATGCGTATTAGGAACAAGTCGATAACGATAATGCATACAATACTGATAAGAAACGATGTTTATAATGTATTGCGCATATCATTAAATAGAACCACAGTTACCGCATATCATATGTTATATCATACACGTTTTCTTTGCCGAAATTTATTTGAGGTCTCAGTATTTCTGAAGTTGTGGAAGAAAACCTTATTCCATGTGTGAATTAAGCCATATTATTTGGCCATAAACTGATTGAAACATTTGCATAAACATAAACATTTGAAATTTGAAATTCATGTGCATCTGTCTCATTGGAGACTGCAGTCGCGCTGTCAAAATATCAACTCGTCAGATTCAAATGCGCTCATGGCTCTTAAAGGGGATGGGAACTATGGCACTCTCATTGGTTTATTGCACGTTACGCCAACACCACACCTACGGGTAATTAGGCTACTTCAGACCAACCCTTTTTAGATATGCGCCGGTAAACTAGCGTCATCGCCGTAGAACCGCCCACGAAGCTACTTGCGCTTGGCACTTCTCACTTGCATTTCAGACCGTTAAAATAGGGCCCTAGGAGTTCCTCTCAAAGTTTGGTTTGGACATAAGACACAAACACGGACACAAACACACACACACACACACATGCACACATACACAAACAGACACATACACACACACAGACACACACATACACCCTTGTCCTCAGCGGGTATTGTGAAGATAATAATTATAAGTGGATATTGATTCCCTGTACTAGCAACAGAAGGTGGTAAGGTGGGTTCCCATTGTCGCAGGCAGCCATGTATTAAAGAATGGTCTGGACAGTTTACAAGTAGGGGGCTAACATAGACTTCCTCTGCTTGCCGAGGCACACCAGAATGCGATGAGATACACTTTGTCAGATTGAGGAAAATATTTTGTATGATATAAAACACATCACTGTTTGCATCATATTTTTAACGATTGTATTTGCGCTCTGTTACACGTGGCATAGCATCCCCGGAGTAGCCGGGCCGATGGACATTCCACCAGATTGCAATTAATGCAGCGCTTATGGATGCCAGCCGCCATAAAACCCACGGGCCAACAGGAGCAATTCCCTTATTTGGTAACCCGTCCAGTTCCTGGCCGTTATTGATAAAGGAGCTTGTTTCCAGACAAAATAAGCTGTATTGATGTTGTCATCGGATCACCCGAAAAGCATTGGAGCGTTCGATAAACCAGCCGTTGTGGATTCAAAAACGTCCTCAGCGGAGTCTTGTGATTGGTTCGCTCGCGCCCATGTGACCGTGTGTGGTCAGACAGAACGAACCCTGGACGTGCCTCTGCGGCCGTTGTGACTGTGAGCAGTCACAGCGCAGCCATAGCCGGTAGTAACCGGGACATGTTGCTAGTTCTTGAGCAGGCAATTTGGCCCGCTGCAGATTTACCAGGTTATCGATCCTTGTTGCCTTTCACAAATTACCCCATGGTGGATATCTCCCGGCACTTTGAAGGACAATACTGCAAAGTGTGAAAGGGGGCTTAAGTAAACGGTTCATGCCGTGATTTGAAAGCGGGTGGTATTTTGTAAAGAAACAGTTCCAAATGGTCGTCATTCATCAACAACATCATCCACCAAAAAACCGGTTCCTGCCGAATGACAAGTATGCCTTTTTATCCCTGCGTCCGGCTTGTAATCCCACTTGTCGCAGTGGAGGAACGCCTGGTTCTCACCGTTCAACCCCCACCTCCCTGGCCATTGTGTCGCTGCTCTTCCTTCTGCATACTGTACCGTACGGCCTGGCCCGTCCCCAGTCCGCCGTCACATTGTTTGTGTGAAAATAGCTTGGACGTGCGTGCTCTCCCGAGTCCATGTCTGGCCCCGGATCGAGAGGCAAGATCCCATTATGTGTGAAATGCATTCAGTTCCACAAGGACCAAAAAATAGAGGGGAGACAAACACTCCATTCATGCAGGTGTTTTTAACTCTTTCTCTGTTTGTGTGTCTCTCTCTCTCTCTGTGTTTCTGTCTCTGTCTCTGTCTTTGTGTCTGTGTTTGTGTGTGTCTGCACAAACACACACATCCACACACACACTTTTTTCGGATTTGACATTAAGTGGCATGTACCCTCCACAAAAAAAAGAGCTGCAGTATTTATACACAGGGTATGTTTTCGTCTTTCTGCGTGCACAACTGAAGTAGAATTTTAAAATGAGGCAAAAAGGCAATATGATTACAGTGCTTAGAGACGCACCATGAAGCAACAAGTTTACCTGGTGTTAATGTTACTCGTGTTATGCTAAGGCAACAAAGATCATTTTATATTATTTTGTGTTTTTTGTACTATGAGCAGATGTTTCTGTTTCATTTGCTTAGCAGAATAATCTTGCCATTTGTAGGCCCCATCTCCTTCCTCTCTAATATCTCTCTCTCCCTCCCTCCCTCCCCCTCTCTCCCACCCACAGTATTAAAGTGGCGATCGACGACAAGGCTAACGCTAATGATGCTATAACCAAGGAGGCTAACGCCACGGAGACGAAGGAGGTAAAGGAGTTGGACGCCGTGCCCAACTCCACCGCCGAGGTGAAGACCGTCCCAAACGAGGCCCCCGTTGCCAACGGCAACGAGAGCAAAGCGTAACTCCTCCGGGACCCCCACCCACCAGCAACACCACCACCTTCAAATCCACATTGCCTATACCTTATGATTCCTCCAACAGTGTTTAATGAGAGCGGGCGTGGAGGAAGAGGAGAGGGTGGAGATGGAGGTGGGGCTGGAGGAGGGTGGCTGGGTGGGCTGGGCTTGGGGTTGGGGTGGCGTTAGGGGGTAGGGGCGTAGGGGTTTCGATTTTGGGGTTTGGGATATGGGCTGGTGGGGTTGGGTTTGCAGGGGCAGTCTGAAAAACCATGTGAGTTCTCTAGAATAAACACAAAAACAACAATAGGGAGAACATGGGGAAGGCGGATTAGAAAGTTGACAAAAATGCATGGCAGAAAGAAAGGACGGAGAAGTAAACGATAAAAACAGCCTTCCGTTTCCATGGCGGTGGTGCTCTGCACACCTGGGTGCGTTAGATAACGAGACGGTTGACTGCCTTAGCGCCACTTATCGCTCACCTCTGTACCCCCTCGTTGTTTGTCGCCGCGTGTCTCGAGGAAAAAAGGAACCGTCAAATCTTCTAGTCTGCCCGTTTTTCTCTCATCCTTTCATTTTGTTGTTGTATGCTCTATTATATTGACCGGTTAAAGGGAAAGCCACACCGTTCGGCCATTAGTCAATCGTAGCTTTAGGTCAAACTGGGTAACTGCCTTTTGCCCGATGTGCAGTCATTTCTATTTAAGTCTCATTCCATAGCCCAATGGCTCCTCAGAGTGCGTCGGCCATTACTGCAGTATGTGTGTGTCTGTACGATCACAGATTATTTTCTAACCTGTATCACTCTACTGTACAACATCCACTCATCGCTGCCAGGCTTGGCGGTGTTTTAAACTCACGAGACGCTGTTGAACTTGGGTTGAGACGGATTGAACATTGCCACGCCTGATTAAATGTCTGTTTGTTTTGTGATTGTTGTTGAGATTTTAGACAATGTTGAATATAAGAACACATGGTAGTAGAAGGTTTGACTTCTAGTCCTGAAGAGATAGACGGGAAGGGGTGGCGGGGAGGGGGGCCAGAAAATATACACACGTTGAAGATTTTGTCGAAATAATGTTTATGTATTTCTTTTTTCTATTTTTTTATTTAGCAAATAAATAACACACCACTTTTGCTTTTTCCTCCGATTGCACATATGTTCATGTGCAAAAACACACACACACACACACACACACACACACACACACACACACACACACACACACACACACACACACACACACACACACACACACACACACACACACACACACACACACACACACACACACACACACACACACACACACACACACACACACACACACACACACATACTCACACACAGACTCACGCTGATAAATGCACTCACTTGTACACACAGGTATACATGTTTAATATCTATCTTTTCCCACCTGCCACCAAATAGACCTTACTGTTTGCATCAGTTTGCATGTATTCCTTATGGGTAGAGGGTCACATGGGATAGTCACATGGTCCGAAAGGGGTTTGTCTCATAAAATAGAGAGTGTGGAGTTTCCGAGCTCAGGTGTAGATGGCAGAAGCACTGTCTATGGTCACACACTCACTGCCCCCCCAAACTACAGCCTTTCGTTGTAGTTTCCGGGGGCCATTTTGAATTCTTAAAGGTGACATCTTAAACCACCAGGTGTGATTGTGATTAGCCGTTACAAGCCGTTTTGAAAATGTGCCTCTTCTGACATCACAAGTTGGCATGTCCACCTAGATGTATCACACCTGGTGGTATAATATGTCACCTTTAATAAGACTGACAGGGGATTGGAGGTTTGTTTGTCTTTTTCTGACGTTAATATTTGTATGTATACATTCCAATATATATCCATAATCCACACACACACCGATTCAACAAGACAAGTTCTTATTTAAGCCATAGTACGCTGTCGGATATGGATTTAGGAAGAGACGAGAGATAGAGAGAAAACCAACCTGCCATTTTCTTTTTCTTTTGTGTTTGTGTACAGTGTTCCTTATACTTTAGACTGCAAGCTAATAGTGCACTGTGAATGTGTCGATATCCTAGTGTGATTACGTTGTGTTCTTTGTCTTGGAGTCCAGAAAAAAATAAAATAATGCCTAGTTGGATTCTGAAAAGTTTAGCTTATAGTGAACCAAGCAGAGTTCAGAGTTCCCTGAAGGTTGGGGTTTAGGAAAGCAAAATTAAAATGGAGGAAGACAGTGCCTTTAATTGTGAGGAAAACGGCATTGCATTTCATCTTTCTTATCCTCCGTCAGTTATACACACAGGGACGTTTATACTTCATCTCCAATGTTTTTAATTTCACAATTTCACATTTCACCGTCTTCAGCAGGTTTTGATGCAAATAAAGCGCGGGTTTGTTGAAATTACAGACAACAATCGCAGCCTTTCCCTCTGGAGATAGCTCCGTGACCCTTTTTCTAATTTATATGAGAACTTCAGCAAGACTTGTTGTGCTTGCTGTTGACTAAATCTTGCTTCTATAGAGCTGAGGATAGGATTGAGCGTTAATATGGATATCCACCACGCTGTAGCGCCTTAGTGACGGTTGAACACACGACTACACGAGTATAGTCCATCACATCAATTTCACATGTATGTGTATAAGACAGCGAAGTGATGACCTGATATGTTGAGCTGATTCTAGGCAAATTGTTACTGTAAATTTGTGTTTTCTTGTTCAATATATTTTCATTGGATTTTGTGATGTGTTGAAAATTGCCTTTTGCCCAATTAGATTATGACAGGAAAAGGCTTTTATTGTCTTGTTTTTTTTTTAATAATTAAGCAGCTTCTCAAAAAAAAATAGAATGCAGAGGTATTCCACCATGAAATTGCAGACTTCATAATAATAAACAAGCTGGAACAAAATTCTTTTGTTTTGAAATTTTGTAAGTGCAATACTTTCTTTCTGCTAGAATTAAAACATAATGGATAAAAATAGCAACAATGCAATGTATTTTGAGATTTAGTGGAAAAAATGATGGGCTTGCCAAATACTTGTTAACAAACTACTTTCAAAAATACAGAACGTCACCCTTGTCCCTTCCTCGTTTGCGGCGCCTCTTTCGTCTCACAAAATATTGTTCTGTGTTTCGTTCGCATAATTAGGAGACGCTTTCAACTAAAGGGAGGTGGCAAAAAAACCCACTTTGATTTCCAACGAGTATAGGCTGCGTGGTTAATTACGCCTAACCCAAATGACAAAATTGATGCCTACAATTTGACAGTCCTTCAGAAAGAGAAATCTCATCTCCATTTTTGAATGAATCACTGCCAGACCAATTTCGAGGTAGGAATTTAGCCCCTGCTTAGTGCTCAATGTACAGACTGCTGGTTATGTGTAACGTCGATACCCCTCCATTTCTCCACCGTCACACATGTAAATACTGAGTACTAACTGCTGAAGAAATGTTTGCAAAATGTTTGACTTTGCCTCTGCCAGAATTTCATGTATTCAATAAAGTTAAAGGGAAAAAATTTAAAGGTTTTATTTAAAAAAAACAACATAGCCTATATATGCCTATACGGCCCACAGAAGCTAAGCGGTAAAAGGAAAATCAAACTGGATAGGCTCTGGAAAATACTCTGCATTAATCTTAGCTACTTTCAGATTCTAGACTGGTCACATCAATCACTGGTAGGCCTACTCGGATGACAAGCAGAACATTTTGAATTCGTAGGCTACGGTAGGCTATATGAATTGTAAATGTTAATTAAATGACATTAAATGACTAGTTAACATTGACTGTGTTCTTTGAATAGTGATGTCAATGGAGTAAGTAAAACATATAAATAACCATCCAGTTGCCCATAAAATACATCGACTAATGCGAAATGCCTATGCCATGTTGCATTGAATGACCTTCCTCCACCTTTAGTATGCACAACCCTGCTGTTCTCAAGGTTCAACACTAGAGTGCGCCATGGTTCTAATTTAGGATTTCCTTCACGATAAATTCCTATATAGGAGAACTTCCCAGACAACAGTGATATAATACCAGTTTACCATGCATAATATAAAAGGTACCCTGGAGTGCTATACTTGAATTATCGATCTATTGATTTCGCAAAAGACAAACATAACCCTGCCCTGCCTACGCTCTGTCTGAAGTCGGTCCGACGGCAGAGAAAAGGGTGATGTAATGGTCAGCATTGGTCAGCAGGGGGCAGGCGTGCTTGTTTATCTGTAAAGGGCAGCACAGTTCTATGAACTGAAATTGCCAGTCATTTCCTAATCCTTTCAAACTTATTCAACCATGTTGTGTTTTATTAATTTTTTTCCTAAATGGCTTTGTGCAATAGTTGTGCAGTTTATTGTTAACATGGAATAAAAAAAACATCAAGAGGCGTCTCTAAAACACTCACACATCATTAACACAAATGATCTTTTTGCAGGTTTGACTTAACATTACCCACAGAAAATGTTATTTAATGTTATTTAAAACAGCCAAATCAGCTATCAGCCTTCTATTTAAAACAATGTTTGCCTAACACTTTGTCAAAGAGACAAGGAACTCGTACTATATCGTCAGCATGTTGTTTCCTCCCTTTTGGCCTTTCCATTTTTTTAAATGATCTTGTATGTTACCATTTCAGAAAAGCCTCTCCGTGCCTGACCCATGTCACTCCAGCCGTTAGTGCCTTCTCTCTCTCAGCATCCACTTCAACCTCTGGCTTCACGTGGACCACAAGATTAGGGTCCTTTCCCGCCCTGGCCCTTCCATCCCCCACACCCTAACAATGGCCCAGTGTACACCCAGGCCCAGGAAGTGATCTGATTCTCAGATAAAGAAAAGGAGAAGAAAAAAAAACAAACATTTGGTTTTGTCCGCAGGCTACCTGTGTAGAGCTTTAACTAAGATATAGAGCTCCAAATGATTTAATAACGTAATCAAAGGGAAACAACTTTTCTATAATTATTCTATTATTTGTTGAAGGGTTCCATGTACCTGCTTGCACTTCTTGCAAAGAGAGGTTATTTCACTATATTATTGTTCTAAGTTTCATTTTTTGAGTTGAACAGATAGGGTATGGTAGGGGTTGCTAGGGTTTCTTTTTCTAAGAGATTTTCGTTCAGATCACACCTTGTTTTTTTTATACTCCACACATATAAACCACAACAACTCCTCTATGAGGGTTGAGCCTTTCTTTCTTAATAGACAGACTGTGGACAACTACCCCCCCACATACACACACATACCTCCTAAACCTAAAGTGTAGTCATTGTTTACAATCACACTGAGACAATGACTTCTCACCAGCCAAGATGGCCACAACTGGTTTTAAAAAGCCAAGCACACAGTGAGACCAAACCCCTACACTACATTGAGGACACTACCAAAAATAGCCTGAAAGGTCTACAGATTTGTTCACTAATCAAAGAAGAAGTTCAGACTTTTTGGTGAACATGAAAAAAACAATGAATGAGGCGAGTTACTGTTGGTGATGTGTGTAACTAGACTGTAGTGTGTGTGTGTGTGTGTGTGTGTGTGTGTGTGTGTGTGTGTGTGTGTGTGTGTGTGTGTGGTGTGTGTGTGTGTGTGTGTGTGTGTGTGTGTGTGGTGTCGTGTGTGTGTGTGTGTGTGTTGGTGTGTGTGTGTGGTGTGTGTGTGTGTGTGTGTGTGTGGGTGTGTGTGTGTGTGTGTGTGTGTGTGTGTGTGTGTGTGTGTGTGTGTGTGTGTGTTGTGCGTGCGCGCGTGTGTTGCCATGGGTGAGTGCACAAACACATGTGTGCTTGCCTTTGTCTGTTCTGTGTCTCTGCTTCACACATTGTTACCTAATGTGTGCAGAATTCACCTGACACATCCTTCATTTCCTCTTACTAATGGCACGGACTGTATTTATTTTTCTGTATTTCCATCCTTATCTTTAGCCCGGTATTCATACAGGGAGGTACCCAGAATGTATGCATATATTTTTATTGTGTTTATTTTATCGCATTTGTAACTGGCATCAAATTTCATACCTAATTGAATGCCAGTTACTTGTTTAACCTTACAAAAATGTTCATTTGTATTTGGATAGACTAAATATAGTCTATCTAATTTCTGCAAAAGAATGACAAAACCTTGTAGCTGCTTGATACATTTCCTACCTTAAAATAAAACACATTACAGTCTTGTTCCATGAAAAATGAATCGCTTGCTGCCTTAAGTTAATGTAGGTCTTTTAGCTAGTTTCTATGTTTGCACTGCAATAAATTAACTTGTGATTTCTGTATTTTTTCCTCCAAGTCTCTTCACGGCACTAAATTTACACAGCCACGTACTGTGTCTTTTTTCATTTTTCAACACATCTCCCTACTCCCTGTATCTGCTGTTGCTCTTCAGGCCTGTCCCCTGAACACGGAAGCAGCCAGACGGCTAGCAGAGCCAGACCACTAGCCTCTGACCCAATCCAGCCAAGCATTTAAATCAGGAAAACTCTCTTCAAATGCTCTCCTCTCATTTCTTTCCTGTAACCTTTCATTAGGGCCTCACCAAGGCACATAATCGTACCCTATCGTACCATGTTAGCTGTGTTAAAACACAATTC
This sequence comes from Melanogrammus aeglefinus, assembly GCA_900291075.1. Taxonomy (NCBI): domain Eukaryota; kingdom Metazoa; phylum Chordata; class Actinopteri; order Gadiformes; family Gadidae; genus Melanogrammus; species Melanogrammus aeglefinus. Next base: position 82,921 of record OLKM01000095.1, read on the forward strand.
AAATAAAGTTAGTGGAAAAAAATGTTCCCGGCCTTTTCCACTTCCATCGGCTTGTGGGCGGTGGCACAGCCAAAATAACTTTCATGTATATTCAAGAGAAGCTTGCAATTATCAGCCTACTTCTGCTACTACTGCTTAAACAATTACTTCTACTACTACTACTACTACTACTACTACTACTACTACTACTACTACTACTACTACTACTACTACTACTACTTCTTCTTAGGTCACTTAAATAGCAGTTCAATCAAGGATAGAATGCTCATTTTCTAATTAGGTTCCTCAATTTCCTATTCCAATCCCAGACACTGAATATATAACAAGAGGATCAAAATACCACAAACTTCCAAAAGTATCTTCCCAAGTTGACACCAGATAATACAAATCAACACAAGCGGTAATTTGGCCCGAATTCCCCAAATAACCTCAAGTTTTTGATCAGCAATTCTTCAGAAGCTGAAGGTGGATGAGGGGGGGGGGGGGTTAGGGGATAGGAGGGGTGCGGGGGGGGGGCGGGGTATGGGTATCTTCAAAGAAATAACTTCCCACTTCACTTCTTAGACGGAACAAAAAGTCCTCTTAAATGAATAGCTTCTGCTCACAGCTTGTGGCCGCAGCTGGCTGCATTGTTGGCCACCGTAGTTCTGCGGCCAAAGAACAAACGGACATGTGGAAAAAAATAGAGGAAACAGCGAAGAAGAGAGAGGTAGAGATAGAGAGCAAGAGAGATGGAGGGTTAGGAGGACACATGCAGGTAGTAGACACATGAAAGGACTGCAATTACGACCACCTCAATTATTTGGCTTTGTCTCTCTTCGTCTCTCTTAGAGCATTCGCCCGGTTGATTGATGTGATAATTGACAGGGTTTTCTATTTTATTTTTGGGAGGGTGATAATGTGGTGAAGATACGATAATTTGTTTCCTCTTTAACTTTAGAACAAGGACCTCAATGAGATGTTTTTTGGAAGAATACACACACACACACACACACACACACACACACACACACACACACACACACACACACACACACACACACACCACACAACACACACACACACACACACACACACACACACACACACATACACCACAGCCCCCATCCACCAGCGCATTCTACCAGACACTGTGTGTCTCTCTCTCTCTCTCTCACACACACACACACACACGCACCACACACACGCACACACACACACACACACACACACACACACACACACACACACACACACACACACACACACACACACACACACACACACACACACACACACACACACACATTCCACTCAAGTTACTAACACCCAACATTGGCTTTGGCGGTGCCATTGCTATGAAAAATGGGTCAGCCAAAGCCTCCGGAAGAAATGTAAATCACTGTGTGTTCAAGACGACTGTGACGTTCATCAATAGCAGATGATCCATCTTAATTGCCCTCTTCATTGTGGCCTGGCAAGGCCTGGAACCTATTTCTGCTGACTAAGGGCAGAGAACAGGAAGACACCCCAAAGAGGAAGTCAGCCCTCACAACCAATGGAAATGCCAGGACATGTGAGGGCATTTGAGTCAGACTTTCAGAATTTCAGTGGATCACTGCTGAATGAGTTATCAAGTACGTGATTAGGAACTGTTGACAGCTGTATCATTAGGTCCACAAGTTCTATGAATATTAAAGTTGCAGTTGAAAGGATTTAGTGGCATCTAGCGGGGAGACATACACATAGAATTACAAACACACACATACAAACACACACCTCACTAACAATGTAGAAGGGGCAAGGGTGCCTATAAGGTGCCAGTACCTATTCCAAATTCTAGCATTGAGTAGCCAATTGTCCAGTGTTGAGGTTTCTTGATAGGTTTATAATTTGTATTGAGTTATTTAGTAATAATATGTGTAATAATAAAACATTTAAAACACCTCTCTGTGGCTACATCGTGGTGCAAAATGGAGGGCTCAGTGGAAGAGGACCCGGTCCTTTCTTATAAACATTATATTTCATTTCCATGAAGTCCGTTCCGCTAGGCACAATATGATTATACACACTGCTTTTTTTTTAATAATTAATTTACAAAAAATATGAAACTTTATAGAAGCCAAAATAGTTTGGTTTTAAACAAAGATTTAAGTTCAAATGTACATGGTTTCTATTGACATGCCTGCTTAGATGAAATTTTTAGTAACCTCATTGAAAGCACCCCTAGTTTTTTGAGTGTCACTGAACATTTCTGTTTTCTGATCTTCTTTTGGTGTGACATTTGTTGTGTCAGGCCGATGTTCCTTCCTGTAGGATAGACTTTGTTGTGAAAGAACATCCTGAATATGACTCGTGCCAGAAGAACCAGCAATTCCCCAATTCATTTAAAAAAACGTTGACACTTCTACGCCAACACTAGACGTTACTGTCGTCAGAATCACTTGAACGGTATGAATATTATAGTCAATTCGATGCGCTGCACGATTTTCTTTTTTTTTTTACTTTAGAATGATGTCATTGAGCCAATGTTGGCAGCTGTCTGTACATTAGAGGGAGAGAATGAGACCCAGAGAGTGATTTATGTAAATCTACGTACACAAGGGTTTGACTTTGACATGTTAGAATGTCAATTTGTCCCTGGGCTCCCTATACATACCAAACAATTTATTTTTAGCACGTGTGCCACTTATTTCGCTTTGCATTGTGTCCAATGAATGATGTGTCGTCCCAACACATCAAAGGAGTCACCCAGGAGATGCCCCTGTGTCGTGGCAATATGCCCGAGGTCTCAGAAAGCAGTCAAGGTTTGGGGGATTTAGTGCAAGATCCTGAATAATGGTTACTCATATACATTGATACTATTAATGATGTGCTGATTTTTATCATTGATTAGTAATTCCACAAATTGCATGTTCAGGCTAATTTTCAATACATTTTTCACGAATGTCAGATTTTCTTGATGGATATGATTGGTCAAAGGATTGATTCGTGGTCCTCAAGCACAATCGATCCATACCGCCAGTCTGATTTTATATATTGACATGCTCACTGGCCGCAATGTACTGGCAGGCAATCAGCTTTTTCGAGAACACAGAGATCTGAGGTTGTCTTTGAGGAGTAGATAACATGTATTTCGATCACTGAGTATAAGCGACTAGACAAGTGTCTGTCTGAACTAGTGATGGATTCAATGATTATTTTCCTTGATTCAGTTTGCGTTGGTCAGTCTGCCAAGAAGAGTCATTCAGAATCGTTCGTTCGTTGGTTCGTTCAGTCGAGTTTCCGGTAGCGGTAAATCGAATCATGGAATGCACGGTTCTCAGCTGAGTCAGTCAGACTCAGCCCCTCCCTCGTTCTCATTCTCAAACAATCGTGGAAGTCGGTCATTAATTAAAATTACAACTTTAACCAAAGGCAGTGGGATGGGGGGGGGGGGGGGGGTGTAGTTGATTATTGGTTGTTTAACATATCAGCCAGATAATAGACTTGATTAAGCAATGATGGTGGGGGTCCCGGGTGGAGAACGAACCATGAAAGAATGAGACAGATTGACGAGACATTCAAATATTTGATTAATCTGGCATGATACAGAAAGTACTAAGACAGCATGCATTTACCATTTCACTGATATTGAATCACATTATCGTATGCTCGCTCACTAAGCCTCTTCCCCCTTCACCAATCACAGTCAGTGAACGAACAGCAAGTCAGCGCGTCAGCGACTACTGGGTCTGGGAGGAGTCGGGTCTGAGAACGAACGAGACGAACGAGAGAGAGAGAGAAGAATCAGTTCGGTTCGTTCTTGTTAAAGATTTGTTCATTTGAACTGATTCGGTCGCGAACGACCCATCACTAGTGTGAATTCAGGTCAGACAGGGAACAGGCTGAAATTTAGCTGATGTATGGTGTTATCTCTTTAGAGTAGAGATAATTGATGCACAATACTCATTCTGAACTTTTAGTTCTGCAATAAATATCATTCTTGCCGTGGCCAAAAACTCCAGCGAATCAGAATGTGGTTCTGGCTCTCTTCGCTCTGACCGAATCCCATAGGAAGTAAAGCAAAAACCTATTTCCCTCAGTGGAAAGCCTTCCATGGAGATTTCTGTTCATCTTTAAACAGCATTATTCAGACAATTTCTGATTTTTGAGCAGCATGTCCAATCTACAGAGAGAAACCAAATGCAAACTCGCAAGATTAAGATGGTCGCAAGAGGCTACCTCTGAGTACCATCTTAGTCATTTATCTCCAGACAGCCCCAAATACCTATTCAGCCAGAAAAAACTTTTTTACATTGAAGAATTTCCCTCTACTCTGTTTGGAGTATTGTATTTTTTTTTGTACTTTTGAACAAAAGGGCATAACCTACATTTTCGCAAGGATTTCAGATATTCTGGATTTTTGGGTTGGATTCAAAGCAAAAGTCACTAGAGAGCATTGTAGGGGGATGAATGACAGCCTCGGGCTAATCTAATTTACAGCAGAAAAAAAAAAAAATTGAATAACAAAACACGGACAACATTGAATGCATGATATTAATAATTTCTTTCGATTAGAGCGTACGAGGTGTGTGCAGTGATTTTCAAGCAAATGTAGACCCAGCCACTTCAAACATCTCCTTCTTTTGTGTGCTGTTTGTGTGTGCTGGGTGGGTAAGCTTTATCTCACATCATAGCTCTCTCTCACAACGGCACAGAGCTGCTGGATCAATGTCGTAAATATACGGGCTGCGTGTCTGTACAATGGTATTTTACGGATAAAGACGGACCGGAGCACGAAGGCATCTGGGGCCTTTCTCGGGAGATTACCTGACGGATATTATTGACAATGAAAGGGAGAAAGAGAGTGAGCGATTGAAATAAAGAAAGAGAGAAAAAGAGAGGGAGATATGGTGGGAAGGGAGAGATAAGCTAAAGGATTAGCTGTAAGGAACTTCCCTGTGGCTTGCCAGCCTTTCTTGTTTCCCAGGGCCGCCACTGTAAGATGATTACTATGTCGTTTTGGCCCTCGGCCCGCTGGTTAAGCACTATAGAGACAGGGGCTGGACACTTTCACTCATCGCTGCGGGGGAGCAGAATGTAGAAGTAAAAAAAACAACAATAGAGAATGCAATGTTTGTGTGTGTGTCCTTGTGTGCATCTATGAAGTCTGTGCACACGTGTGTGTGTTGTGTGTGTGTGTGCTTGTGTGCGTTGTGGTGTAGTGTGTGTGTGTGTGTGTGTGTGTGTGTGTGTGTGTGTGTGTGTGTGTGTGTGTGTGTGTGTGTGTGTGTGTGTGTGTGTGTGTGTGTGTGTATGTGTGTGTGTTAAGTATGTGAACAAAACCTTTTACAAGGAGTGTTTAAGAATTATTTTGGCCTTACGGGCTGAGCTCCAATGCCACGCATGCTTTGTAATGCATGTGTGCTGTTGCATGTTTGGCTAGTGTATGCCTGCATGCGTTTGTATGTGTGTGTGAGTGTGTGTATCCATGTGTGTGTGTGCTTGCGTTGGTTTGTGTGTGTGTGTGTGTGTGTGTGTGTGTGTGTGTGTGTGTGTGTGTGTGTGTGTGTGTGTGTGTGTGTGTGTGTGTGTGTGGTGTGTGTGTGTGTGTGTGTGTGTGTGTGTGTGTGTGTGTGTGTGTGTGTGTGTGTGTGTGCTGGGGTGGTGGGGGGATTAAGGATCAGGGGAAGGAGAAAGGGTGGGCTCTTTTCTTTTGTGCAGATGGAAGGCGGGCAGCTGTTGCCTCACAGTGTACTGGTCAGAGGTGCTGGATGTAGGCAAGCACGCACATACACACACATCTTGAACGCTAGCCACACACACATCTTAAAGTCTACACACAAATACATCTAAAAGTCTACACACAAACACATCTTAAAGTCTACATACCGACGCATTTTAAAGTCTATGTGCCATTCACCCTAGATTGTTATTTATTTCCCCTGTCATTATCGTCAACAGAAAAAACAACAACATGAAGCAATTACTTGATTTGCTCAAATAAGTCATATTTCTTTAACATTAGTGATTCTGAATATCACGGAAAATTCCAGTACATGGGAATTAACATTATTCGTAAAACATTTTATATTCATATTCTTTTAATTTATATTTTTAATGCATAAAGTCAGTCAAATGTTCTGATCCCCTTAATATGGTTCTGTTTTACTGCGGGATCTAAAATGGTGTTCAGTTATCTCTCACCGGCCCTCGGTCAATCATTAGGCTGTTAGATATGGTGCAAGAGCCTTTACAATTAGCATCCATCCATATGGCACCAGTCAAAGGTCACCACTGTATAACAATATAGCTTCCCATCATCTGCAAACATTAGCACACAAACACAAAGGCCATCCGTGTGACTCCCACTGTTTATTGTCGCAGTAGAATAGGGGGCAAAGCAAATTTTCCTTGTGGTCATGAGACAAAAAAATGAACACACCCACAACAGTTTTTTCTCCTCCCTTCCTCCTTTTTTTTTTCTTCTGTAAGATAGAACTTGATTGAATGTGCTTTTGCTCCTGCCCCACTCCCCCTCCACCTCTCCCCTTCATGGTACCCTCATAGACAGACACACGAAAGCAGCGCTTAAAATAGTTCAGCCTGAATGGTAATAGCAGGGATTCGCCTTTTTAGAGGGATTTGGGTGTTGGTTTGGCCACCTCTCCAGGCGGGGGTCTCTGAGAGGGCCGTAAAGAGGTGGTCAGAGGGCCGTGAAGGAAAGGACGACCCCCCCCTCCCCTGGACCTCATTAGCCGGGGCTTCATGTGTCCACATCAAACACATTAATGTGTGTGTGTAAAAAGGGAAGGCAAGGAAGATAGATAACCAAGATTGAATGGATTACAGCCAAAACCCTCTGGGTAGTTTGAGTTTGAAGAGCTGACAGCACTATCATAAAGAGCTGAAGAAATGTTTACGATTTAATGTATTATTTCAGATTTTTCCAATGTCATCAATGTCAAAATCGAGGGATATTCAAAGATATAGCTTCGGGTTCCAAGGGCATCCCCGTAGTTGTTGATTTGGTCAATGAACAGAACTCTGTTAATTTGTGTTAAGTAGAAGTGATGTAGTAGCACATTGTGTTCCTGTGCTCTTCTATGATCCATCACCAGCAGCTTACCAGATACAGTGCATGATATACTTTAGGTGTGTGCAGATTCTGCAAAAAATTGAATATGGAATGGAACACACACGCGCACGCGCGCACACACACACACACACACACACACACACACACACACACACACACACACACACACACACACACACACACACACACACACACACACACACACACACACACACACACACACACACACACACACACACACACACACACACACACACACAAACACATATTTTCCGAAAAACTGGGCTCAAAGACAGCTATTATATTATTATATGCGTATTTATCATTGCATGAACTTTATTCATAATATTTGTATAGAAGGCCTATACCTGCAATTTTTTTTACAAAACTGAATTGAATACATATCTATGCGAAGAAGTAGTATACCGTATACAAAAATAATACAATTTTGATTTGAGTTTTCATTTGGTTTCCATTAGCTGATAATAAGTCCTTTAGTATGTTACTCTTTAACAGTGGCTTCACATGGTGACCAATCATACACAAATTACAGGTGTTAAAGTGTGAGATTTTATGCTGGCTGATTATAATTATTATATACCAGCAGGCACTGCTTTATTCAATGTTAACATAAAGATTTAAAGGGAAATTCTTATCCAAATGCTGCTACATTATTTAAGTTGCTCTTCGTTCATCCCACAATTTAACATTAAACATTAAAGGGGTTATATAAAGGGTCAAATAATTAAGGTTGCAGTTGACCTGATTGTTCTCAACTTATCCACATGTCAACACCACCTTGTTGCCCTCAGAACCGGAGTCCTCCTCCCGACTCGGACTAGGGCGTGTCCTCTCGATGGTTTCGCTAAACGAGGGGATTGAAAAGGAGATGCTGCATCTCAAGGGGTTAATCCCCGATTCCAAATTTTGAAATTAAATAAATAAACCCCCTAGATTCTTCCTTTCAGTTGTTTTTACATCCCAGCGATGGGTCAGTAATTTAAGTCTGAGAGGACTACGGGTAATACAGCCATCAGTGAGAAGAGCGCTGTAGGGAATCAGCCCATGGACATGTGGACCCAAAACCCAAAGAGATGGCGAAGGTGCTATCTATATATGCTCCCCTGGGTTTAGGGTTGGGTTGTTGTGTGTGTGTTTCTCTATGTGCGTCTTTCTATTTTATTGGTTGGATGAGCAATGCCATTTAATGGACGGACGTCACATTTACAAACCTCATTTTAGATATTCATCAAATGAATATGATGACAATTTCTCTTTGATATTTTAGTCTGAGTTAATGAGCCATTTTGCCAATTCCATTATAGAAGAATATATGTATATTTTTAAAAGTATTTGAAGATTTTATTTTACATGTTTGACTGGTTCGCAATTGAAAAACAAATGTTTGTCTAATAAGTAGCCGAACAATAAGAAATAGTCGGGATGGGCTTTTGTCACATTTACAAGGAATGGCATAATGTTTGACTTTTTTTTTTACAATGTTTTTACAATTTACTTGCTGTGTCAATCTTAAATCTCTTAAAACAAAGTATTCCTAATTCATTCTTTTGCTCTAGGTCAATAATAATTGATGCATTGTCTCAGCAAGTCAATGATTATTTACCCCCCAACACCCCCAATCACCCTCACACACACACACACACACACACACACACACACACACACACACACACACACACACACACACACACACACACACACACACACACACACACACACACACACACACACACACACACACACACACACACACACACACACACACACACATGCCACACACATACTTAAGCCACTAGTGCAATCACTCTTCCGTAACTCTTTTAATAGCCCCCAAAAAGACTGAAATAAAATAAAAAGTACCCAAGTGCAAACAAAGGCTGGTGAAGGAGGGTTGATCTGCTGCTTGTGAACCCAGTGTGAGCTCCTCCTCCACCGCCTCAACATTTAATTTGTTCATTTGTTCAGACAGTAGACAAATGACAACAGCCGGAGAACTGCTAGTGTGGTCTGAGCCTCCGAATGGGGTGCACATATATTAATTATTGATCAGCAAATTTCCATCGTCAACATGGGCTGGTCAGTTGGTGGGTTTGCCAGTTGACCAGTCGACTGCTTGACTGAGTGGTTGGTTGGTTAGTCAGTTGGGTAGACGGCTGGTTGATTTAGTGTGATGGGAACAACACCGTTAGATGGAATTCAAACTATATTCAAAACGTTGAATTGATCTGCGGTGCACGGATCTTGGTTTGATGTGGTGGACTGGGCTGCTTGAAGTCAGCAATAATATAATAAAAGCAGTGCACTTTCATAACAAAGAGGACCTCCAGATGGGCACCGCAATGACGTGCAGTGAGAGGTCATGTCTTAAAATAAAAATGCTGTCCTTATAGATCACTTCTGTTGAGTACAGGCTGAGAGACCAACAGAAAAATCACTTGATGACTCACAGTGGTGAGTATTCACGGCTTCTTATTAAAAGACTCATAAAAGCTTGATTTTATTATTTAAATAGTTAATTATAGAATCAATAAAATGCGGATGCTTGGCGGAAGACCATTTAATCCATATTTATAGACACGCATATATTGAGTTTTAACCCGGCGATCACGCTGGCAGAACATTCATTAAATGCACAAATCGAAAAAGAGGGCTTTTTTTTAAAGCTATTCCAATAAAGCATTGCTTTCTTTACCCGCCAAGCCCCCCTTTGTCTCCCCCTCCCGACTGTGTGTACACAGCCTTACACAACCACCTCCAAAATAATACCGCCATGTCATATCCAGCTAAAAAGTAGCTAGGGTCATGGCACTTTCCACCTGAAAGTCACTGCACAAACCGGAATTGTCGCAATGCCAATCTCTGTTGGCCCAGACAAACAAACATCTTATTGATCCAAGAGGGATTCTCTTAACCTCTGTGGTCCGTCCTTATGAGTGCCGCAGGTGATGTCTTTGGAATGGAGGGGTAAATAGGCATTGGGTAAATAAAACACCTAGGTCAACACAGCCATTTCACCCATTAACCCGAAGCAAAGGCTTGGCCATTCTTTGAGATTAGACAGCCCGGTGCATGAGACAGGGCAAACGTGTAACTAGGCAAATGTACGGAGCAGGGTCACTGGGTCACTTAGAGTCGGATTTCAAATAGTGGTGGACACACACTGAATACCAGGGGATAGCCACTAGGCCACACAGATTACCAACGGGAGGTGTTGGAAGGGCTATTAAAAGAGCTGTGAAACCAGCAGCAGCATCAACAAAATGACATCTTTAGTGAGGAAATAATTTGATTCATGAATTGGAGATATTTAGCGTGATGAATAAAAAAAATCTTAAAGGAAAACTATAAAACAGACTGGCATGTTAAAGTGTTTCATCTATTATCTTATTAATAATGAACCGACAGTGTCACACTTATATTATTCAAGACAGGTAGATAACTAGGACCTATTTTTCCATCAGAGTTGCCTTGAGCACATGGCCAGCCTAAAGTTTGTTCCTGACCAAAATCCAACCGAGGTCAGAGGTGGGGGTCAGGGGTCGCGGAGGCGCGGCCTGAGTGCTGGAGACGCCCCCCAGGTTTACACAAGTGTAAAAAGAGCCCATTCAGTGCGGCTGTATGGACAGAGTTTGACAAAGATCCACTGTGTGGGGCCCTACCTACCCCCCACTTCATCTCTTCCATAAGCCATGCCTGCATTGGACACCAGACAATAGCAAACTATACTTTTTTGGGGGGGCTGGGGTGAGGGGGGTGGGGGGGTTGTTGAGCAATGTACTTTACAACTTTACTTAGAGTGCCTCAACATTTTAATATCACTGTTTTCCAACCTTTCCCCAGCCTTCCAAGTGGCCTTCTAGTTTTTGAGAACTATAAACAAAAACAAACAAATAACAACGAAACACAAGGCACTTTTATTTTAAGATGTGTCAAAGATAAAGTTCCAGTGATGTTTCGTTTTTTAAAGGACCATTGACTTGTTTGTGCTGAGCTTTTTTACCATTCCTCAGATGGGAAGGGTGTTGCAACCTTTCACGTTGCACAAGGCTACACCAACAACCTCTCTCGCCATCTCTGAGCTCTCGAGTTTCAAGCTGAAGTATTTACACATTCTGCAAGATAGCAAGAGAGCAAGCAGTCCATTCTAATGACAACTCTCCGGAAGGCATTTACTGTATGCTCACACACTCCATGGCCTCAGCGTTCTCAGGTCATGCGTACTTGTGTATTTGGCTTGTTCTGTTTGTGCTACTTATTCTTCCTAATCTGTGAACCACCTGGGGCTCAAGCTACACATGGTGTTTTATAATTCAGAAAGTACTCATCACTACACACCAGTGTTAAGTTTAGTCCTTATCGCTGTTTATTAGCCCAATAGTTTGGATCGTAGAACTTCTCATTAGTGTAAATAATGAAGGCTATTATGAATGCAGTAAGGCAGTTATCATGCTGATAACATGGCTAATGATGCTACTCCAGGTGTACACGCTTATAATGAAATAATTTATATAATAATTGTACTGTGTTCATGTGTAATACTCACAAATAGATACTATATAATGACAGGGACAAGTGGTGTATGCTCATTAGCATAGACTGCCATCGCTTGTACAAATCACTGCTACCCCCCTAAACAGTGACTGCTGTTGTTTTGAAATGTGCCACTAAATATGATTTGGGATGGGTTCCTCCTATTCCCCTCAGTAAAAGGTTGAAGGAGTGAGAGAGGGGGTGCTGGATTATTGCCAGATTAAGGCAGGGCCTTTTTCTTCATCCCTGGGTAAACCGGCACAAAGCCTGCCCGCCACAGGTCTCAAAGGTGATGAAGCACTCTGATCCTTGCTTGGATTAATCCAACAAAAAAAATCCAAGAGCCGCACTGAATTTTAGAAGTTGAAAGAAGATTTCCCCCTCTCTCTAAAATCTCTCTGGCTCCTTCCAACACCATTGCTTATCATTATCATTTAGCCTTACTGCCTAGTAGTAATACCCACAGGTAATGATGAGACCTGTCAATCAATCATCACATGATGAGCAAAACAATGTTTGTGTTTTATTTTGTCGACAGTAAAGGGATATCTTACAGTAGCTTGCAAAAATAAAATGTACATAGCTCATTGTTGAATCACTGGGTGACGACCGGTGGTGGAATCACATTTTCTTATATAGGAGTATGTCATATGAAAATGAATTAAATATAGTTCAATTTAATATTCAGTTCATAATGGAGGAACTCTGAGCTGTGTTTGCTGTCACTTGCTTTGCATGAGAAGCATCAATACAAGGCTTCTGATGGCATGCTGGCCACAGGCTATGTAGGTGCATGCACAACGGGCTGCTCCGCTGTGTTACAAAATAAATACGATCCTGATTACATGTCATAGACCAAAATATAATAATCAGAGCAACGTGTTCACAATGGTTTCCGCGGATCAGGGGAAATAAAGAGCAGAGAAGAATAAAGACGAAAATTCTGTTAAGGTTCAGAAAGCCATGATATGGAAGGCCTAGAGAAAGTTACATGCTGGATGATCCCGGACATCTGTTGTATTTTGTTATTCTTTCATTTTAAAGATGTGTTTATTTGTTCATTTGAAGGATCCCAATTAGCTGATGCCATGGCAGTCAGCTAATCTTCCTGGGGTCAACCCCTGACAAACTGTACATAAAACTCTATATTGTGGCATTAGTGATGTCCCTTCTCTGTTATATAAAGATCTCAGTCGTCGTTCTTCCTGCCCACTAACTATTCGTTTTTTAAAACCATAAGTCACAATCATCCATAGTTTGCATGGCAGATAAAGGACTCTTCCTGCATGAGCAAACCAGGAAAAGATAATTACAGCCCCTTCCTTGTTCGATGCACTTTTGCTGGTTTGAAAAAAGTTGAACCACATGATAAACACAGCACCCATTTCACTTCATACCCGTCAATAAAGTACTATCATATAACAGAAGTGACATCACTTGCCACCATTGTATGCCAATACAATCACAGTTATTTGAATAACCAGTTCCGTGTTTGTTTTTTGTTTTTTTTCTGGGGTGGTGCTGCCTGTGTTGTTTTATTTTTATGTTTGGTTCCTCTTTCAGGAGTTATCAGAATCCCAGGTCCCCCGGGGTTGGTTATTTGGATGCTGAGTAAATGGTCTTATCCTTATGCAAACGCTGTTAAGTGCAGTGTACAATACATTCTAATGTCAAAGGTTTTGGAAGTTGTGAACACGGTCACCGATAGGCCTAATGGAGTCATTGAGTGATAATCTGTGTGAACTCAAAGGCCCCCCGTATCTCATTCACAAGCGCCCTGTTCAAATAGAGCATTGCAACTAGGCTATCAGGATGTGAAGGAAGAATAATTAGCTTAATGATTTTTTAAGGCAACAGCTATGCAGAAAGCAGATTGTCTCTGGGTTGATAATTTACACATGTAGGTAATCTGTTGGATATTTACACAAAAAAAAGCTAAAAAGCCAAATTACTATCTTCCTGTATGTTATATCCTCCATAATAAGTTTGCCCGTCAATAAAAAAAAATCTTTAACATTACAATTCAACAAAGCAATAATATTCCCTAACAAAATGTAGGCCTATTGTGTATGGGATAGGCCTATTCGTTCAATTCTGTCTTGTTGCGTTTTTTTTTATCTTGGCGTGATGAAGAGCCCGGTAGCCGGCCCAGCATAACAATATCCATATTGAATATAGGTCCTACACGTGGGGACGCTCTAATTGCCTTACAATAATGTACACATTTTAAGATGAGATGATAGCCCCCTAGGTGTCTCACTTTCGCAGTCCACGGATTCAAGACAGCGCCGGCTGACTCTCTCTCCGTTGACGTCACCGCCGTGTTGATTCGCTCACCCTAAAGAAGAAAGGAGTTAGTGCGTGTGTGAGAGCGGCTACTGCGAACTGCGTTACTACGCTGTAGCCCCCATAACCACATACAGGAATCAAAACGTGCAACTTACGAGGTGAGTCAAAAAGATACGGGCACGCAGCAAATTGACAGAGCTGCTTCTCCTGCATGTTGTTAACGCGTATTTTGTGTGTGTACTTTCATTCACGATGTTGACGTTTTTTTGGGGGAAGAATCGATGTCAGCCACTGTTTGCTGTCCCTGTTCAACCCCATGTCAAGTTACAGTCTGGCGAGGAGTCGGAAACTATCGCGCGGGCAGACAAGTTGTAATGTGCATCAGCGCGCGCTCAAGTGTGAAATTATTAGAATTATTCTTTATCGGCAAACATGACTTATTTCAAGTTTTTGTACATGTTAAGCTTATAGTCTGCGTCTGTGTGTGCGTAGTAGTGTAAGGTAGTAATTAAGTTTCCACGTAGGGCAATTGTAAAGGTATCGACGTTGACGTAACCTGCGTGTTTAAGTATTCGGGAGATCACGGCGAGTAGAACGTGAGGTCTGGCTCTGCTCGGAAAACCAGACAGCATATGACGCTCGTCCATGTGACTTATTTGAGGAAAATATACTGTTAGCACTTTGCTGAAGATGCGTTCTGACATTGACACTTGCTTCCTCTCCCCCCACCCCCTATAGTGTCTCCTAACACTTGTGTTGCTCATTTAGCCTTAATGGCATCACAATGAGAAACGATGGGGACACTGCTCTCTCAACTGTGGGGCTATCCATTTCCTCAATCATTGATTGATGTGCATTTTACAGTAGGCATACACATCTGGCTTGACCGTGGGCAAGATTTGATTTCTCAAACACTAGATCAAATAACGTATAGACACACGCACACAACCAACTGGGATCTAAAATCCTTGACAAATGCAATGCAACATTGATTTGTTTTCCAGATCGTATGATCTCTCCTCTATCTCCATGTTTATACCGCTCTCCCTCTCGTTCTCCCTTTCACCTCCACGATCCGGAGACAATTAGGACGCATGTAGGCTACTAAATTCAAATGGTCTTAAACGGAGGGCATTTTCGCCTAGTTTTTGAACAATTCCACCTGTGTGGTGATCGGAATAGCGGTCAATGGGAACATTGAGATCGTCGTCTGTGCACGTTTACGTGTACTTTTTTTTTTGTTTGCTTATGTTCCACCAAATAGGTTGTTCGCACCACGTCGGGTTTTTGAACAGGAATATGAAATCGCGCGCACATTGTTTCATCATGATTGCTGTCAATTCTTTGTCATTGAGTCCAGGCTGCGTGCGCCGCTGGCATTCAACTATAATAGATGGACGTTAAATTCGTCGTGATACGATCGATTATGCTGCCAGGGAGTTAAGTAAAGCTATTAGCACATTGTCAGCAGTCTATCTTTTATTGCTACGAAGGAAAACATCGGTGTGTCTGTTATGAATCGTGTTAAACGCGGTTCAATGTAAAGCGAATGCTCTCATGGTATAGGCGCGCTGTCTAGACGCAACACTGTCCTTAGTAGAGAGCTAATCTCACCACACGGGATGTGAATGACGAAACGAATACTGCAACTTTCGATTGTTTTCGTTGATGTGAAAGTTCGTCTCCGTTTGGACGCGTGTGTGGTGGAATTGACATTTATTTTTATTACTGTATAGTACAGTAGGCTCATAAATCGCAGTTTAAAAAAAATGCTTAAGGGGATGTCGTTAAAATGTGATCTCTGCTCAGTGAGGGAAACAGATTCAATGCGACCTTTAGCTTTATAATGCTTTGGGTCTTATAGGCCTGTATCATTGTGTGTAAAAGCTTTACACCTGTTTAATAATCCATCTGCATAGGCTATTTGTTCCCTGTGCTGGTTAATCCATACAACGAACAGCATAGGCCTGTTTAGCCTTGTCATATAAGGCATATGTATGTAATATGTTGATACGCTTGTGTTCTTTTGAGCGACTTTGTTAAGCGGCTCTTTAGTTAGGCTACACGTTGGGTCGGTGAGACGTGTCTCTGCTGAGGGGCATGTGAGCAGGCTAGCCTAGAGAGCTCAATGTTCTCAAACGGGAAGAGAAAACAGGCTGTAAAACTTATTTCCTTTCTTTTTTTTTCGAAACTGATGCCCTTTTTTATCACTATCAATCACACACAAAACATGCACACTTCTCTTATTTTAAAAGGACACAATGTTTATTTTCATTGATTTGATAGCCTGTGTTGTTTTATTATACTTCGGGTCATTCACCAATTATAGGAGGTCTTTTTTTTATTTTAAAGTAAATTCAATCTGACGATACTTTCTGCTGACATTTTCACCGGCCGTAGGCTACCATTTCCCAAATAATAAAAGCCACGGGTTTGAGCGAGCCAGTGTGCAAACACGCTATACACAATATAGCCGAAAGTAAGTGAACGAGTCACTTCGGTTCGGCGTCGGAGAATATATATAGGGTAAACGTTGTCGAGGCTACAACGTGCCTGCTTCATCTTCCTATTGAAGCATCTCTCGCTGCCAGTGCTCGGCCCCTCCCCGGCTCTGGGGTCTTCTATGTGATAGGAATACTGAGTAAGATGCCATTTCATCCAACAACGCTCCACCTCTTCTTCCCCCACGCTATACATTTGTTCAGCTGACATTTTTTTTTTGTTGTCAGGTGTACCTTTTTTTTTTATCATCAAATGTACAGTTCAGAGTGCCATTATTTAATCGTTTTTAATTTCAATCATGCAATATAATATTTTTCCACATTTATCAAAAATAATAAATTGAAAAGAAGTTTCATTTCAATGTGACATCTGCGCTTGGTTATCCTGATCGTTTTTCACTGACTCTCTTCTCCCTCTGTTCTGCTAGGAAAGACTTCATCGTTTTCTTTTTTACAAAGATAACCGAATACAAAGCTGAACGGAAAAAGGCGAGCCCCATGAGTCGGGCTCGTGGACTGCAACAGCACCACAATGGACGTAACTAAAATGGGTCTGATCCAGCTCCAGAACCCCCACCACCCCACCAGCCTGTTGCAGAAGGCCAATCAGATGCGTCTGGCGGGCACTCTCTGCGATGTGGTCATCATGGTGGACACCCAGGAGTTCCACGCTCACCGGACCGTGCTGGCGTGCACCAGCAAAATGTTTGAGATCCTTTTCCACCGCAGCAGCCAGCATTACACTTTGGACTTCCTCTCACCAAAGACCTTCCAGCAGATCCTGGAATACGCGTACACCGCCACTCTGCAAGCCAAGGTGGAGGACCTGGACGACCTGCTCTACGCTGCCGAGATCCTGGAGATCGAGTACCTGGAGGAGCAGTGCCTGAAGATCCTGGAGACCATCCAGTCGTCGGACGAGAACGACGCGGAGGCCGGCGTGCACGACGGCGGCACGGAGGACGACGACGAGCGCAAGGGCCGCAACGGAGCCAAGAACTCCAAGAAGCATTCCATGGAGAACCCCTACCTGTCCGCCGGTCACCAGGCCGCCGCCGCCGCCGCCGCCATCGTCGGCATGGTTGACCAGAGCCCCTCGGTGTCCACCTCCTTCGGCCTCTCCACCCTGAGCCCCACCCGGGCCGCCGTGGACAGCCTGATGAGCATCGGCCAGTCCCTCCTCCAGCAGGGCTTCGGCGGCGAGCACCTCGCCCACGGCAACTCCCACCAGCTGATGGCCGACATCAAGACGGAGATGATGCAGGTGGACGTGGGGGGCAACGGGCGCGAGAGCCCCCAGAACATGGAGTCGAGCGCGTCCAGCAACGGCGAGCGCAACGCCGAGGACCGGAACCGCGATGGGCCCGGGACGCCCACCCGGAGCAGCGTGATCACCAGCGCCCGCGAGCTTCACTACGTCCGCGACGAGGGCCTGGGTGACCCCCAGGCCGACCTCAGCCAGATGGGCCTGGAGGCCATGGCCGGCATGACGGAGAAGCACCTGGCCTCGCTCTACTCCCTGCCGCCCAACCACAAGACAGACGGCATGATGTCTCTGCCGGTGTCCATGGCATCCGGCCTGCCCATGTCCCCGGCACTGGCCATGTCCATGGACTTCAGCGCCTATGGCGGCCTGCTGCCCCAGAGCTTCATCCAGAGGGAGTTCTTCAGCAAGCTCGGAGAGCTGGCGGTGGGCATGAAGCCAGACCCCCGGAACCAGCACGAGCGCTGCAACGTGTGCGGCGCCGAGCTCCCTGACAACGAGGCGGTGGAGCAGCATAGGTAAGCCTTTTATTTATTTTTTTGCGCTTCCTCTTCTTCTTCTTCTTTGATAATATATCAACGAGGTATGAGAGGCTGACCTTGTTGTCGTTTGCTTTCTGTTGAGCTAATAAATGGGCCTTTCTTTCACTCGCTTGTTTTCACACGAGCCATATTATTATATGTTCGTTCATATCCATGCGAATGGGGACACCGAATGGATTGAATGGAATTTCGTAATGACAACGTTGAAGTGGCGGTTGGAGTGGCTGTTGATCGGTTGCATGAAGTCAACGGTGCGCAGCGCTGGCCAATGAGTGTGCTTCACTCATGTCATGTTTGGCAGAAAAGATTGTTCAGTTAATTTATTTGTATTATCTGTTAGCTTGTGAGGTACTACAAATAATTCAATTTCAGTGGGTTATCCATTTCTCCTCGCATTTGCATGGCGGAGTTCGGAATATTTCATGCACCTATTTGGGGTTTGAAGAGTGCGAGGGGTTAAAAAAATGGTGGTTGGCATGCGACACTCTTGACTCGCCGTAGTAGAAAACACAGAGTGGATCCTGCCTCGTCAGATCTGTGCACATGGCAGAATCCTCATCTGACACAAGCTCAGATGCCACGGCCTGGGTCCGTTTTTGATGGCTCCCAGACTAGTGTGGGACACACACACACACACACACACACACACACACACACACACACACACACACACACACACACACACACACACACACACACACACACACACACACACACACACACACACACACACACACACACACACACACACACACACACACACACACACACACACACACACACGAGATGGTGTGGCGAGGTCTAAAGTTGCAAAGGGCCCCTAATAATAGGGCCCTTAGTAGCATTATGATTTGAGCTGGCTGTCAACCAAGGAAATGAGTGCCATAGACCTACCTGAAACATTTAGTAGAAGGGATTAACCTGGCTTTGCGTGTGAGCATTTACAAACGTGTGCAACCCGTACGCTTGCCTTGTAGCTTTTCCCAGCTCAGTGTTAGGTTACAACGTTAATATCTGCTTTTTGGCAACCACTTAACTTTGATAGATTTTTCTACTGCTGAATAAGTGTGTTTATCAGACTACCATCTTTTCTTATAACCTGAAGGCCACCCACTTGGCCAGAAATGTTTACTCAAATCAATAGTAGTGTGGATGGGGCCAAGGTTTACTTGAGGGTTTGAGACCTGCCTAAAATTCACATCACACCTCAGCAAATATAAATCAGGGAGGGACTTAGCTAGATCCTAAGACCCGTACAGCTGGCAAATCGGTCTTGATCGCCCCATGAGCTCCCGATAAAAGAGAGATGGAAAGTTAACTCTCCTGAACTTTCCAGAGTGGATTGTTTTCCCCAGGAGACATTGACATGACCTTGTGTGTGTGTGTGTCTTTGTTACGTTTGTGTTAAAAAGAAGAATTGCACCTTATTCATTCCGATTATGAAGTGCGATGGATTTATACCTTTCTTTAAAATATAAATATTTTTATAATATTTATAAAATTCCTAGTTCAACATTTATCTAAGAGGCAATTTGTAAGGCATTTGCCAATTTCAGTTTTTCCGTTGGATACAAGAGCGCTTTGCATAAAAGGAAGAAGTGTAGGCTAATGTTAATTTGTCAACAGCTGTTTTCAAGATTCAAGTATAGTAATAAAGTCGTGTGCCAGAAATTGGTAATTATGTATTTTGTGCACAGTGTGGGGTTAATTACTCTGTGATTGTGTGAGGATTTCGACCTGGTGACATTGATAATCATTACACCGAAAGCATGTGAGCGTTATATTCAGTCCTTCAGTGTGAATTAAAGGCCTAGCTTTTAAATATTGGTTTAAGTTTAGGTCATTCAGCTTACCTAATATTTGTTCAGATTCTCCTAGGGCTGTTTTAAAAGACATTTCGCCAAATAGGAACATATTGGAAGAAATGTGCAGTGCATTATGTTTTATAGTATCCTGAGCCAGCCTGCTAAATTGACGGTATCCTTGAGAACGATCTGGGATGAGAGCTGTTGCCTATGTTTCAAGGGGAATTTCATCAATTTCCCGAGCTGGGAAATCCGGTATCAAAGGAGATTTCCAAACCGTTTTATCCATTGATCTGGCTGCTATTCCCCCTCTTTAGAATACTAATGGGTTAATTTAGATGAGCGGATATTCCAGACGTCGCTGTGTAATATTATGGGCTTCTTCTGTCCTGTCATTCTCCGAGACGTCTTGAAGTGTGTAGAAATCCCCTCCACCCCCACTCCCCGAATCGCAAATTGCATCATCTGATGCAGTTTCTTCCAGACGTGCAAGCCCGTGTTGGGCTGAACTAGTGATCTCTCAGACAGCCACTCAGACAGTATTTAACTGCCATTATAAAATTCACTTTCACTGTTTTGGAACAATTCAGACCCATTTGTCCAACAAAGTATTTTGGTGGCCTGAGCTGACATTTACTTATGACCCGACCATGTGTTTAAATTATCACCTCGGATTTACTAAAGTCATAGACATACTTAGGGGGGGTGTGTGTGTGTGTGTGTGTGTGTGTGTGTGTGTGTGTGTGTGTGTGTGTGTGTGTGTGTGTGTGTGTGTGTGTGTGTGTGTGTGTGTGTGTGTGTGTGTGTGTGTGTGTGTGTGTGTGTGTGTGTGACTCATGCAACAGTGGTCTGTTATACCAGATTGGTGTTCACAGTGTCGTATTTCTGGTAACTAATTGCAGCTCATTCCCTGCCCAGAGCCCCCTCCCCCCCCCCCCCCATAGCAGGGTCGCTGCTGTCTGTCTTTGAATACAAAAAAAAGTGGACAGAGTTCACTTGGTGAAGGCAGGTCAAGTCAAACATGAGTTTAATTGTTTCCAGATGCAGCACAGGTCTAGAGTGCGAGGTGTATATTTGACCTGTGTGTGTGTGTGTGTGTGTGTGTGTGTGTGTGTGTGTGTGTGTGTGTGTGTGTGTGTGTGTGTGTGTGTGTGTGTGTGTGTGTGTGTGTGTGTGTGTGTGTGTGTGTGTGTGTGTGTCCAAATGCAGCCGAAAGTACTCGCTTCCTCTATAAATTTAGTCTCTGCTCCCATTCATTCTTGTGTGTCCTGGATTAGATCCCCCCCCCCACACACACACCCCTTCTCTCTCTCTCACACTCGCACACAACTAATCCAAAACAAAAAAAACAGAAGGAGTTCTGTCTTGACTTTGGGTCAGGGTTAAGGAGATCAGAGATTGTGTGTGTGTGTGTGTGTGTGTGTGTGTGTGTGTGTGTGTGTGTGTGTGTGTGTGTGTGTGTGTGTGTGTGTGTGTGTGTGTGTGTGTGTGTGTGTGTGTGTGTGTGTGTGTGTGTGTGTGTGTGTGTGTGTGTGTGAGGGGGAGTGAGTATCCAGTAGCTCCGTTAATGGACTATAAAAAATTGCTAACCTTTTGCGCAAGACAAGGGTTATGTCTGTTTACAGTCAGTAAAAGTCAGTTCGCAACACACACAGACAGTCGCACACACGCGTGCCACAAGCCGACAGCTTTCACAAGCCCTGGATTTATGTCTTCAAATGGAGAAGGGAGTGTGTTCGCTCTTATGACTACAGGGAGCGGGGGGACTATAGCGTTATTTCAGTGACCCTCACACTCGCACAGAGAGGAAGGGAAAAAATAGTCGGAGCAATGTATTGAGAAAACGGAACGCATGATGCAACATGGCAAACTCTAAGGCAGTGTAAAGAAGGAAGAAGAAGAAAAAAAAAAAACACGAACCAAAAAACAACTGCTTGGTATTCTAAACACAGCGTTCCAATTCAAGGGAGGTAGCCCTGGGTTTATCTCTTTCAGTTAATCGTCCATTCTCATGCAAATCACTGACCCTTGTGGTAATGTACATCACACAGCCCCAAAAAAACACTGAAAAGACCTTGTTTGCTGAAAAAGAGCTTTCCGGCATACAGCAGTTAAACATTGCTGATAACCATCAACGTTTTAACCGCGCGTGTGTTTATGTGTGTGGCTCGCGGCGCAGGTTTGGATGTCCGATGCGTGAAGTGAATGGTTTCCTGTTCTGCTACAATATATATATATAAATACATTTTGTATTTGTTTAGATGTATATCTCTTTCAGTGTCGCCAAAGACGCTATAGTGAAGCTGAGCTGGCCGCCCACCAGACCCTGTCTCCCCACTCTGCCCTTAGCAACACGGGGCCAGTGCCAGCACCTCACTCCTCCATTTCCTCTCCATTGTGGCCGGAGAGGCATTGGCGTCGCGAGCGGTCGCGAGCAGCCGCTATATGCTACCGCCGGTCTCTAATACGGGGGGGGGGGGGGGGCGGGAGAGAGAGAGAGGGAGAGGGAGGTTGGGTTTTTCTTTATCTGTGCATATCGGAGTAGGACAGATAACCCTTGGCCCTCCTACCGGGTACAACCCGGAGTGGAGTCCCAGGTGATGAGCCTTTCTGTGCACGTGGGCACATATTGCTGAGCCGGCCGTCCAGCGCTGGAGGTTTTTGTTTTTTCGTTCTCTTGTTTTTTGCTCTGGAGTTGAGGTAAAAACAAGCAAACATGTGAATCATCTCAACTGCTGGGACGTGTGTTTGATTTTTTGTTTTTGTTTTTGAGACACTGATGTCTTTATCAATTCTGCCTTCTCAATTTGCAGTTTCACTTTAAATCAAAAAACAATTTTGTCAGATCTATTCAACAACAACGGCTTATTTTTATAAAGCCAAAAGGTACAGATTCAAAGGCATTCCTTTTGATCATTCAAGGCATTTTAACATGCTGACAATAAAGATGCTTTTCCGATTTATTAACCATTTTGATATGATCCCTCCTCACTATCTAATCTTCTGTCTTGAAAATAACATTTTCAGCCCCCTGAGATTGCATCACGGCGTAGGATCTGTATCAGGTATTGTCCTCGGTGTACACCGAGCCGTAGACCCGGAGCTAACCAATGACGATAAACATATATATGGACCCCGCGAAGCCGCCTGGGCAGTTATCACCGTTATCCTGCTCTTGACGGAAACCCCCGCTGGCGAGGTAGCATCTATTACCCTGTTTGCAGGATTACCCTCCATTCGAAATCACTTTGCAAAGCTAAATCGCTCCGGCTAGCACCTCCCCGAGCTAGCGTTCTCAGGTGAGGAACGTGTTGCCTTTAATAACCTAAACTGGCTAGCACAATAGATGGGCCCGCGCGCAGGCAGCACACCTCCTGCCAAGAAATCTCTCAGCCGTGGGGCGGTGGCAGCGAAGAACAGGCCCCATTCAGGTCCCCTTGTCTCTCTCTCTCTCTCTCTCTCATGCACACATGCACACGCACACGTGCACACCTCCTTTTCTCTGGTGCCTCCTTTTGGCCCCAATTTGTGGAGGCGCGGAGAGCATTTTTTGTTTACGTCTCCCCGTGAAAGCCTACCAGACAGAGGCCGGGGCGGGGCTTCGTCTCGTCTCGGAGGCAACTGGCCGGTGCTGCGGACGAGACATTTTAAAGCCGGAGTTGAACCTTAAAGATTTACAACGCCATTGCTCTGATCGCAGATCTGGGCCCTGTCGTCACCGTCAGGGGAGGGGAGATGTATCGATTGGAGACTTAACGCGCCAGGGGCGGGAAGAGGGGGAAGGGAGCGGGGGAGGGGGGGGTCCTAGGGTAGGGTCAATATGAGCACCGCAAACGGCTAGAAAGATACACGCGTACAACACAGGTTACACCGGTCGTCTTTCAAGGCATCGCTGAAGCCTTCGCGCGCAGGGCCAGCTGTCCGTTCACCACTATCTGATCACCCCCAGAGCCAGCGCTCCAGACCGCGGAGTGACCAGGCCGCGCACGCGTGCGTCCATCGGCTGGGGAAATGATGGGCCGGATGAGTGGAAGGAAGGAAAAAAGGGGAGAGATGGAAGGACGGAAAGAGGGAAATCAAAGGAAAAAAGGAAATGTAATATCCAGACAGTGCCCATGGTGATGTAATCTACAGGCTGATTTAGATAAGAGGTGTGTGTGTGTGTGTGTGTGTGTGTGTGTGTGTGTGTGTGTGTGTGTGTGTGTGTGTGTGTGTGTGTGTGTGTGTGTGTGTGTGTGTGTGTGTGTGTGTGTGTGTGTGTGTGTGTGTGTGTGTGTGTCCGTCCCTTGGGTAGGCCAGCTGGCTGCTTTTATTTTATTCTTTCCCTTTCCCCCCCCCCCTTCATTTTATTTCTCTCACCTGCTTCGTCTGGGCTCATGGTGAAAGACCAGAGCCGCCCCTCCACCCTCAGCCAGACGCGACCCAAGCTTATGTTTTCTGGCATGAGACCAAAGTTGAGTCTCCTGTACCGTGGCCTGTGGGCAACCACCCCCCCCCCCCCCCCCCCTTTCACTTTTGGCCGCATTGGGGCCTCTGTGGATGGGGTCCAAGAGGGGGGGGGGGGGGGGCGTGGGTAAGCTTACACTGTTACGCTAAGTGGCCTCTGACAACGTATTCATAACACGTTTTCATATTGCCATATGAGAGGCAAATTGCTAAAACAACAACCCAACGCGTGGAGACGTTTCATCACACTTTGTACCTGCTGGCCGAAATGTCACAATGAGTTTCCTACAGCATATGCACCAGGAAAAAGGGGTGTGTGTGGTGTGTGTGTGTGTGTGTGTGTGTGTGTGTGTGTGTGTGTGTGTGTGTGTGTGTGTGTGTGTGTGTGTGTGTGTTGTGTTGTGTGTGTGTGTGGTGTGTGGTGTGTGTGTGCACTCTGCGGCCCCCACCTCGCGGGGCCCCTGAGCCGTCCTGGGAAGTATCAAATCAGAAGCGTCCGCGGGCTTTCCAGGGAAGAGGGAGCTTCTAATTAGCCTCTTTGTTGCTACTTGAATGGGCTAGCTGGCGATGGGCAAAGGGGGGCCCCTGATGGAGTGATACCAGCGATACGCTAAGAAGCCGCGCATAAAACCCACCCCCACAATCCCCCCCCTCTCCCACAACACTCCCGTGCTCGTTCTGTAAAAACCAACACAGAATTTTGGAGGCACGCATAAAAAGTACACAAATAAACTGTCACTCTCGTCTTCTCACTCTTTCTTCTTCGCTCTCCACTCTTTCTTTCTCTCTTTATACACCTTCCTCTTTATCTTGGCCATAACTCAGAGCCCCATAAACCACCCCGGAGACTCCGTGTTGGTTCTTTTAACGAGCGGCTGCACGCCCATCAAATAGTTTTGTTCAGCTATTTATTTTTCTCTTTCATTGTGCATCTGATGCCTCTATCCACTTTGCGGGTATGGTGACGGGTATAATATGTTGCAAAAGGGGACAGCTCCTGCTTAAAAGGGTAACTACTCAAGGCAGTTTTTATTATTTAAGGACGTACAAACGCCTTGTAGTGGTGATTCGTCTGCATTGATTTGGAAGGTTACAATCAATAGTGACACCATTTATAGTGCATAATAATTCTACATTATTTCCATTTCCATTGGACAGGTTCTTCATCAAAATAAGATGTTGAATAATACATTATTCTTTAACCTCTTTAATAAACCTAAAATATTCCATAAATGTAAATTAATCCCTCCTCTTTCTGAATTGAATGTATTTATGGAAAACACTGGCCTTGTCTTGGGATATGTCAACCTCTTCCCCGGGAATGGATAAGACGCACACATTTTGTTGATTACTTACTGTGCGCTCCGGATGTCAAGGCAAAGTCAAAATGATTTTCTTTTTAATACTGCGAGTTCTGCACAGGGTTTCCGTGGGAACACGGGTGAGAGGAGCAGGTTACATTTTTGGTTGTTGTGAAGTGTCAGTACAACGAGGTGGTTTTAACTTGCCGTGACATTCTGAGTGCATAGCATACCGCTTACATTCAGCCCTGCGTCATTATTTATTTATTTTCTATCCGCAGAACGAGACTGTCAATTCCAGCGGGACATTTAGAGGTATATTTCCAGATACTTGGATGCAAATAAAATCATTTTGATGTTTGTAGTTATGCAAAGATCTAAATTAGCTACACATGCACGCACAAACGTGCATACGTACACACACACACACACCATGATAGGCAACTTCTATGATTACCCATCTGGCATTCTAAAAAACTTTTTTGCATCACTATGGATTGCTTTACTGCTTCTTCAGCTGCCTGTTGCGTTTGATGCCAGCGTGCTTTGTTTTAAAGCTGCTCAATAATCCAGGAGGGATTGGTCGACTAAATCGCGGCATGAAGCTTAACCATAATTGATTTATGTATTTTTTTTTTCTGACTAAAGACCCCAAAGAAGATTACAGAAGGAACAGAGAGATGTTGATATACAGACACAAGCGCACACACACGCACGCACACGCACGCACACGCGCACCCATGCGCATGCGCTCGCGCATCAACCACATTCACACACAAGCCTACACACGCACGCACAGGCACACACATAGAGCATTAAGAGGATGTTTGGCTTACGATCCAAACTCCCCCTTAGACAGAGACACTTGTATTCTTCCCTCATTAGGAATTGTTTTACCTGCTAATGAATTGTATGGTTTTATTTCAAGGACATTGTTCGACCATGTCGTGGTGGCGCGGGCCAGCAGACAGCACAGTTAATCGGGCTCCTGGATGGCTCGCTGCAATGTTAACCATGATGACATATTTCTCTCCCTTTCAGTCTTCCGTTCTCTAATAATCAGCCCTTTTCATTCCTTTCTCCTGACACATGAATCCTTTCACCAGGGCGCTTGTCGTGCTGCTGACAAGCCACTGTTTCCAAGGTCCGTCTCTCCTTCTCTCTCTCTCACTCTCTCTCACATGACCACTTACAGATTGTCTTGTGTTGATCTCTGTTGTTGTTGTCATGCTTATCCTCCCTTGGCTTCGAGG
This sequence comes from Melanogrammus aeglefinus, assembly GCA_900291075.1. Classification (NCBI taxonomy): domain Eukaryota; kingdom Metazoa; phylum Chordata; class Actinopteri; order Gadiformes; family Gadidae; genus Melanogrammus; species Melanogrammus aeglefinus. The sequence goes on from OLKM01000095.1 coordinate 109,933, forward strand.
AAGGCAACTGCTGCCAGGTAAAAAAATGAAAGGGAAAGCTGCCAAAAGAATCCATTCCATTTGTTGGACAGATCTGTGAGGCGGCACGGCTGACATGCAATGTTTCAAAATACATCATCTCTGTCAGCTCCGCGTCAGCTGACCTTACAGATGATTCTGTATCTCGCGAACACACACACACACACACACACACACACACACACACACACACACACACACACACACACACACACCACACACACACACACACACACACACACACACACACACACACACACACACACACACACACACACACACACACACACACACACACACACACACACCAGTAACCCTCCAGTAACAACGGACACTCTGACACTGCAGTCATCTTTTTGGTTTTCTTTGGTCTTTTGTAGCATTGTTTACTTTTCTCCTCTGTATGACGTTCAATGCGACCTCTTGCTTTTTCCATCTCTTGCTGTGTGTATTTATCCTAGTCTGAAGCTGTCTTCTACTGTTTGTTTGTGTTTAGTTTTCGGGGTGAGGGCGGGGGGGAAGGGTGTTTTTGTTTCTTCCTTTGTGTGCCGGTCAGGGGCCGGGCCTGCTAGGGACGCACACTGGCTGGCACTTCACTAACAGGTGCCTTGGGGGCCCTTTTATCGGCTCATGACTCTGCTCTTATCTTGGGCCCTCAGCCTCTCTCTCTCTCTCTCGCTCTCGGCTCTCTCTCTCTCGGCTCTCTCTGTCTCTCGGCTCTCTCTGTCTCTCTCTCTTTCTTCCCTCCTCCCCATAGATTCTGGATGTATTTCACTTAACCTCTGACTCTAAAGCCTGTCAGTATCTATTTTTTCTCTTCTGCTCCATGTTTTTATCTCTCTTTGGGTTTCTATGCGAACACGAGCCACTTTTCCCTCATGCCCTGGACACAACCACTTGTTGTTGTTTTTCTTAGTAGGGGGGTCAATGTGTAGGGCAGCATTGCAAATTATATTCTCAGGTTAGAATATGATTTTGTTACTGAAATTTAAAGCTGAATTGCATCTCCATTATGTCTCCCAGAAGAGAGCGCGAGAGAGCAACTGACTTGTGGATTAGTGGTCATCCTGGGGTGTTTTCGTTGGCCAATAGAAACAGAAAAAGATTTTTTTTTTAAAGGCTTCGATCCAACATGAGGAAAAATGTGATCGGCTGCCTGGAGCTGAAGGACCTCCCTCACTCCACCCCCCCCCCCCCCCCCCCCTCATCTCCTGCTCCGTAGGCCTGGGAGGAGGACAAAGGCTATAGTGTGTGTGTGTGTGTGTGTGTGTGTGTGTGTGTGTGTGTGTGTGTGTGTGTGTGTGTGTGTGTGTGTGTGTGTGTGTGTGTGTGTGTGTGTGTGTGTGTGTGTGTGTGTGTGTGTGTGGTGTTGGCTGGGGTGATGACCCCCACAGCCAAAAGAGACCTAACGGGGGCAGTACCCCACTCCTCCCTCCCCCCCCCCCTTCCAAACCCCCTAATCCTGCTCTGAGTGGGAGGTGACGGTGAAGGACCCTGCGCCCCCCCCACCACAACACCACAGCCCCCACCTCAACCACGCCACTCTTAAGACCCCATGAGAGAGTCCATTGTGAACTCTGCTGGGCTCTGTTACAGTAGGCTGGATGCAAATGTGTGTGTGTGTGTGTGTGTGTGTGTGTGTGTGTGTGTGTGTGTGTGTGATGTGTTGTGTGTGTGTGTGTGTGTGTGTGTGTGTGTGTGTCTGTGTAGGGGGAAGTGGTTGTGTGTGTGTGTGTGTTTTTTAAGGGTGGGAGGGGGGTGCAGATAAATGCCAGGGTTACCCTCACTCCCCTGCCCCAAAACCTATTATTTACAGTAGACCCTTTCATTGGCCACGTGAAACAGGAGCCACTTGTGGACTAATGGGTTTTTTTGGAGAGCCGGGGGAGCACTGTTTTTGCTCAGCCAGGCCTCAGGAAAAGGTCAAAGAGCATACAGGGTGGGGGCATCAGAGGTTAGTGTGTGTGTGTGTGTGTGTGTGTGTGTGTGTGTGTGTGTGTGTGTGTGTGTGTGTGTGTGTGTGTGTGTGTGTGTGTGTGTGTGTGTGTGTGTGTGTGTGTGTGTGTGTGTGTGTGTGTGTGTGTGGGGGGGGGAATAGAGAAAAGTGAGATGTGGGAAGGCTGGAGGGGGGTAGGACTTCCCAGAGAGAGGAAAAAGGCAAACTATTGATCAGCAAAGGAATCGTGGCTCCTCCTCCCCCCCCCCCCCCCCCCCCCCATGTAAGAGGGGCCAACATGGACAGTAGAAACCAGTCGCACTGGTTAACTCTCTATCCCAATGTCTCCTGCTGCTAGCCACAAAGAGGTCTTCAGTGGTTGACTTAGTGACCTATTACGATTGGCTGCAAAGACAATTCTGTCAGTTTGCATTTGTCCAGTGTGACTCAGTGACCTATATTGCATTTCAACAGAGCCTCGCTTTAGCCGTGTTACGGATTTGGGGGAAAGTAAAGCGCTCAATCGCGCAACACAAGCACAAAACCTACAGTGAAAGGGAACTAAACCTTTTCCTCTTGCAACTCAACACTATGTGTGCGGTGGATTTTAGGTCATCTCTCTTGTTGTCTATCATGGCATCCATCACGTTGCGGTAATCCTCCCGGTCTGTGCCAATGCTAAAATCACAGGACGTTCCATCAATAGTCACAAACAAACGTTATTCCAAACAGAGATAAAACAAAACCCAAAAAGAGCTTATCCAACCCGTTTTTGCGGAAAAAAAAAATCAAAGTCTGTATTTCAGTCTGCGCTAAAGTGCAATTATTTAGCCTAATCCTGCCAGATCCATTACCAACCCCATTCCTATTTGTTTTCTTTCATTAAGAAATGGAGAGTTGCCAACGGTGCTACTGGGAAGGGAGGGTGTGGGAGTCAGGGGGGGGGGGGGGGGACGCACCATCTGTCAGAGAAATCCAATGTAATCTTGGTGTATTCTTAGCATCCACCTTCCATATTGGACATCAGGGGAGAAGCAGTGCGGCGCTCGGAGGAAGAGAGCGCTGCTCTTTGGGGCTGCGGAGGACAGCGGTCCAGCTCTGGTCCTGGTCACAGTGTTCGGTTTTTTTTATTTATTTTAGAAGCCGGACAATGAGTTGTAGAGAGGGGGGGGGGTCAGAGGTCACCAAGTGTGGCCCTAGCAGACAGGAAGAGGGGGGGAGGGGGGGAGGAGGGGGGGACGGCAGCCACACACCCCAGACCTTTCTCACCACCCTTCTCTTTTCACGGCACATGCAGAGCCTCTTTTCTAGGCAGCCCGGACAGTGTCCAGGTAGAGGAAGCAGCGGCTGGATGGCCTCCCCGTTCGGGGAGGCCATCCAGCCGCTGCCTCCTCTACCTGGACACTGTCCGGGTACCTGGACACTGTCCGGGTACCTGGACACTGTCCGGGTACCTGGACACTGTCCGGGTACCTGGACACTGTCCGGGTACCTGGACACTGTCCGGGTACCTGGACACTGAGTTCACAACTCACCAGCAGATGTGGCGTTGGCAAAGAGTTGGCTTATCTCATCTGCTCACGCGTGTCTTCCTATATCCTCACTGTTTCAACCTATGGACTGTTTGCTCACCCTCTTTTTACCTGCCTTCCTGACTCCCTTTTTAAGTTAACACAACCCTCCTCCTATTACTCCACACCAGCCCACCAGCCCCCAACGCCCCAAGGCGACCACACCACACACACACACAACAACACACACACACACACACACACACACACACACACACACACACACACACACACACACACACACACACACACACACACACACACACACACACACATCCCCCCCCAACCATTGTGATGAAGGAGGTCCCAAAGCTTCTATTCTCTGGACGTCAGAGCACTTCTGTTGAGGAATGGTTAAATATAAACCTGTTTGTTTACCAGCAGGACCAAAACCACCAGTTTAGCCAGTTCTGGAAGTTTATTTTTGGGTTTTTCAATAAACACACACAAACGCACATACACACACGAACGCACATACACACACACACAAGCACGTACACACCACAGGGCATCACAGGCTTAGCAAAAACCATGACTCCTTTGTAAATATTTTAAATGTTGACTTCACATTTTTAAGAACAAAGTACTGGTACATTATTATTATTTGTCCCATAAGTCACCTACTTCAACATACTGTTAAAGAAGGTGTGTGCGTGTGCGTGTGCGTGTGCGTGTGTGTGTGTGTGTGTGTGTGTGTGTGTGTGTATGTGTGTGTGTGTATATATATATGTATATGTGTGTGTGTATATATATATATATATATATGTATATATATATATATATATATATACAGATACAGTGGGGCTTGATCTTATATAGTGGCACCGTATCTTGTTTAGTAGGGCTGATTAGTGAATAGTAGAGCTGGATCGTACATAGGAGATCTGGATCTTGTTTAGTAGGGCTGGCAGGACTTTCACATGGCCTCAAGGTCCTGACCCGCCTACCTTTTTTGGCCCCGTTTTCTCTCTCTCTCTCTCCCCCTCTCTCCCCAACCCTTCCCATCCCCGGCGATAGTCCAAGGGCCTTTTGAGTCGGGGCCCTCAACCCCCCGTGGCGAGCGCCCCTTCAGCACATTTAATAGTGGCACTGGAACTAATTGCCCAACCTTAGATGTGTTTTGAGAGCTGGACTGCCTCAACTGACACAATGCCACTCACACCTCCAAAACACTCCACCCTAAACAGAAGAGGAGAGCACACATTCTGCCGGAAAACCACACTTTTGCTGTTCTGTTGTACCTTCTCCGACAAATGATAGTTTGTCGTTTCTCTTTACGGGTTATAGTTGTCCTTTAACTGTATATTTATCACATGTTGTGAAAACATCAGCCTTTCCTTCGCTCTTTGGCCAGCGTACAACATTTCCTTTCTCCTTCTTTTGGCTAGCCATCCGCATTAGCAGTGGTTTGTGTCTTTGTGTCCCCTTCGAGCCGACCCTCAATCGCTCGCTATTTTCTCATGCTTTAGCAAAGACATTCCCTGCAAATTCCGTTGCCGCCATTTTGTGCCTCTATCCTATCACGCTCAACATGGAGCGGCAGGGTACCCCTATTTGTATTCTGTATACATCTCTGTAATCCGCCTTTTTTTTTTTCAAAAGATATTTTATAATTTTTTAAGTTTTCTTCTTTTTCCTTCACCTTTCTGTATGCTGTTCAAAGCGCGCATCTTGTTATCAGTCGCTGGGAGTGTAAAACGGTGTCTAGCACTAGACTGTCGCTGTTCGCACTGCCATGTCTGCCGGCTCTTTGATTCTGTCTCACGCAGCTGTATCCCAAAGAGGGACAGTTCAAAGAGGCCGGGGAGACGGGAGAAAAAGGAGTTGACAGTTGCTTTTTTATGATTTTATTAGGCCAAAGGAAGCATTGTGTGCAGAGGTGTTGGGCTGTAATTGGTTATGTCCTTGTTTCTTCTGTGTATTACTTCCTTTCCCTCGCCTCTCCTTACGTCACGCTCATGAGTCAGTGCCGTGTGTGTACATTTTTAAGCCCCATGCTAACTACATGCATGGCTACAGCCTTTTGCTGCACATAGCTGGATTCCTATCTACCCATGACCAAGCACATTTCCTAGAGACAGTCGGGTCCCACTTTGCCATTTGCGGTCTATCAATATCTGGTTTGCTGCCTTTTTCTAAAAGTGTGAACCCATTTGGTAGCTCCCGTCTTCCCTTCCGTCTAGACATTTTATGTATCGTTCTCAAACGTAAAAAAGCAGTGACGTGATGTCACCAAGCCGGGCAGCATGCGCGTTCCCAGCTTGCCACCCATACGTTATCCTGTATGGTGCAGGTGCGGAAATAGGACACGTTTTATGCACCGTCAACCGCAAAATTAAATCAAGGTTTCACAAGTTACCCCTGTCACACACAACATAACCCGGCATACTCTGTAAGGGTGAGACATGTGCTTTCAATCTGATGTTGACGGTGCTTGCTGCATGAAATATATTTATCCTCTGTAAATTCGGATGCATCTTATCATGGACGTATAGCAAATAAATAACAATTCTACACCATGCAACCAGCCCCCCCCCCCTGAAAAGTAAATAAAAATAGAATCGTCTTGGGGCTTGACAGCCCAGGTGAAAAGGTTAATATGAGGCCTATAAAAAACACAGACCTGTAAAATATATCCGTGTGTGCGTCTATATACATCACAATTTTTCCAGTCTCCGTTTTAATATGACAAACGTCTCGGACCTCACCGTGCAACGCGCTCGTCAACGACCTTTTACACAGAGCCAAATATAATCCAGCAAAGGACAAATTAAGCTCCTTCCTCACAAAATCAACTCGTAAATTGGATTACGGGGGGGGAACCTTACTGGCCTGCATCCAGTGCGACGGCCGGGGCTACTTTGCAGCGCTGCCGGGATAAGTAATCCTGCACAAGAATGAAGCCGTTGACAGATGTTGCCACGGCGATCAAGAGCAGCAGTCCCGATAAAACGGAACCTCTTAAAACAATTAGTCGTATAATCCCAGACCCTGGTCCCAACAAGCTAAATGTGTAGTATGATCCGTGCGGATGTCGGCTTCGCTAGATGCAGCGGTTAGCACTGTCTCCAGTCTATTATGTTTATTTGTTTTATTTTCGGGCTCCGAGTTATTGATTAAAGTCACCACTCACAATGGAGCCGTAAAAGAATTGTTGTCAATTTAACATGGCAACCTTAGTATTATCTCTGATACATTTGGGAATTTCATCAAAATCATTTTTCTTTGGGTCAGATGCTATGTCGATGGGTCCACACACACACAGACACAAACTAATTGACCCTATTGTTCAGTGGTACATTAGTGGTATGGCATATTTAATCACTGCCAGCGCCTTCACCCCTCTGCTCTCTTGCAGTGTGGTTCTTGATGGTGCTTTCAGAGGTTCACAAACCGGTCATTAACATTCTTTTATTCATATTTTTCCCGATGCGAGTGTGTGTTAGTGTTTGCTACTGATGTTTCCACAGAGTGAGCGTGAAAGAGGGAGAGAGATGGAGAGTGAGCGATGGGGCAAAGAGAGAGAGGACGCTTACCTTGAATGCAGCAGGCTGAATTAAAAGTGTTTCAGGTAGTGGGGGTTGAAAGAAAATGCTCGCTCTTAATGAATCATTAATTTTAAGGTTTACCCAAATTAATTCTCTTTTAGACTCGCGGGAGGATTGCGTAAAGTCCTCTTCTCGTGCGGTTGTAAAAGAGAAAACAGCCTTCGTCCTTTAATTCTATGAATGAAATGTCAGAAGCGGTTTTAATTGGTGTTAATTGTGCTCTCGAGTGGGTGAGAATAGCGGTCGTCCTTGTTGAGAATGTCTACTTGAGGAAGAGGTGCCCATCGCTCGATGGAACACGTTGTTAGAAAATACAGTTGCTAAGACTTCATACATTTATCAGTTGCTAGTGCTAGAGTACCACCTTGACTATTCAGTCCGTACCTCAACAATCATTCAATTCAACAAGGCAAAGAGTGAAAAAAGCTTCTTGTAAATGATTAGCCCCTGGCTGAATTATTGGACGATATTAGCACTTTGCATATTTAAAAAAACAATATTTATATAAATTTGAGTGTTAAAGTGGCACTTAATGACTCAGTTCAGGGATGAAAGTTAACCCACGATTGAATTCTTTCATCTGGCTGCTCTTGGAAGTATGTTCTTAAGTTGTAATTTTTTAACTTTTTCCCTTTTGAAGATTTTTGGATGTTCTTTCAGTCGCTGTCCAGCCTTTTAAAGGGTAATTAAATATCACACGCCATGGATTCATATTTATTTAATTAACTTTATTCCCATTGGTGTGCAAATGCTAAACCAAAATAGATCCAGCTGAGTCTATTGAAAGGAGGCTGGTTGTCCCCCATCAGAGCGGTGCTGGGGGAGAATCAAGGTTGCCTATTATCGGGAAGCATTAGAGAGGTGGACGAGCTGCCAGTAACCAATGGTTGTGCAGCGGCCTGCTTTATAACCAGCCAGACGGAGCAGAGAAAAAAATTCTGCTCTTGTGGTGTTTTCAGAAAAAAAAACGTGTACTGCATCAACACCGTCAACCTGGGCTAAGCCAAAGTTTTCCTTGAAAGTGGTTGAAAGAAAACGTAATTCCTGTTTCTAATTACAGGGAGGGGCCTTGTCTTTGTCGTTTTTCTTTGGTCTTGTTGATAAATCGATCCATGTTTATTGTCTTAATCATTCAATTAATATTTACTTTGAGAGCAGAAGGGTTGATAAAAGTTAAGTACATGGTGTTATAAAGACTGCATACATCCGTGTTGTCAACCCTAATAGAAATACATGGATACATGTACACATGGATATTGATTTAATACGCTTATCCTTATAATGCCTATCCTTCCTTGAGACATGCGCTGTTAATATTGTCCTGAAGTACTCGTGTGTTTGGATGACAACAATTGGCAGGAGACACTTCCTGTTGCGAGGCTTTTGCAAGGGTGGCACTTATTCAGTGGTTACTTTGTCACGAATCGTATCAAAATCAGGAAGGACTGAAGATAACTCACATGGTTGTTTTTTTTATTCTTAGCCAAAGCTGTTGGCACACAATTGAGTTTACCAGAGGGCACTTAGTTTCCGACAATTGCCAACTAGTGGGGTGCATATGTGCACCTTTTGGATCTGATGATGTGGTTTGCAGTGCATGCATGCCTAATACATATTCATGTTCATCAGATGCATTTAAACAGAATGAGCAGGATACAAAAGCATTTCACATCAGTTTGTAAGGTGTGCTTATACTTCCCGGCATGAATCAAAACGGTAAGATAAAAATACTTATAAAATATATTTTGACTCTTTGAATCTCTAGCTTTTTTTTTGCCATCAACATTACTTCATCTACGAAGGTTAGATGTCATAACTGATCATAAGTAAAGAAAATAAATACATTGACGGTTCCAGTCAGCTTATACCATCAGAGAATTTTACCTCACTTGAATTCAGCCATCAGGACAAGCGAAGGACAACATCGGGGCTTTATGTTGATGCTGCTGTTACAGTACTCACTAGTTCCTGATGCTCGATTCCACCTTGTTCTCATTAAAGCATGTTTAAGTAAACCTTTTCTGGTGCCCTGGCTGAAGGTCACAGAGAGACCAGAGGTTTTTTTAGTCTTGCAGCAAGAAACTGGGAACCACAAACACAGTAACCACTGAATAATTAAACTCGCACACATGGAAGGTAGCAGCCCCACATTTTAACCGGAGCAATCTCCTTTCTTTATTGTGGGCTGGAACAGCCTCCCTCAAACTGAACCTAGCCAGGGCCCCGTCGAGGATGACCTTCAGCCTCAGGGGCCCACTTACCTACAAATAAGCCTGAATATATCCAGATCTTTAACAATCAAATGAATGTGAATATCACAATTAGGTTAGTAACTGTGTTGCACATATGAAAAAAAAAAAATACATGTTTAGACAGTCAATAATCAGGTAAAAACAAGTGAATGTCTCCCAGTAGTCCTGCTCCATGGCTTGCTGCTTAGCCACCTGACCTGCGGTCCGACAATCCCTGGGCTGGAGGACTATCACGCACGCTAAGTCAATGGCCAGCCAAGTGTCTGCTTGGCTCTGCTGAGGGCCGGAGGCCGTCATGGTTAGGGGACGGTCGTAATGCGGGACTCGAAGAGCATAAATACAGGACGGCATCACCTTGAGTCTCTGGAACAGAAAACACCCCATCTTTGCCCACTGTAGGGCTTTTATGGTGGAAAAAGACGAATAACTCAGCCATTGAATGTCACCGAGGGAGCCTGGGTTCTTTGAGACAGGCACTTTAAACAGCAGTCGAGAGCGGGTGCATACGATGTGGAAAATGCAGGAATTCTCTGAGTCACCCTGTCGATCTGTGGTTCAGTCAATAGTGTGCCATTCTACAACTGCTGCATTGAACTGCAAGTGCATAAGTGGTAGGGTAGGAAGCATCCAATGGAGTCGTCTGTGCGTCAGCTGCATATCCCGACAATCTGCTAGAATTGGTTACTTGCTTTTAGTTACTATGGCTCGAACTAGAACCTGATGTTGTTATATTACTGAATGTTTGTTACTATTGCTACTATCACATCCTCATATTGGGTTTATTAGCTATTTCTTACTTTGAGATGCTATTGCTATTTGTATAATATTAGATATTTTGATTATTAGAGAAATTTGGTAAACTTTGCATTTAGCTTTAGGATGAATCCAAAGTGGACAGGACGACCTGGTCAGACCTATTTTCAAGGTTGATGTTGTCAATTGAACATGAATAGATCTGTCAGCCCCTGGGCGCTGGACAGTGTGCATTATCAGAGTACGGGCCGGCAGCACAAAAGACTGTGAGCCCTTGAAAGCCACCGAGACATGCCTAAGCAAGACCTTGTCATCACTTGTCCCAGGCCAATACCCACCTCTCTTGACCACTCCATTGTGTACACGCACACACACACACACACACACACACACACACACACACACACACACACACACACACACACACACACACCACACACACACACACAACACACACACACACACACACACACCACACCACACATACATCCCCCCCCCGCTTGTTGTCTCTGGGTTGTCACTTTAAAGCCAGAGATAAGCAATCACCCAGAGCTGATATACAAACAATCTGCTTTTAAAGAAGGAAGAGATGGTGAGCGCTGCCCCCCCCCCCCCCCCCCCCAACCCTCGAGACCCCCTCTTCCTGTACACACACATACCTTAACTTCCTCCCAGACAATTGACGTGTTCAAAATGGATGCCTTCTTCTGAATGCCTACGCCATTGTCTCGGGCGCTTTACGCACCACTTCCCCCAACACAAAGGTCACTCGTCGTGACAGCATAAAGCTCTGGCCATTAGGGGTTGATGAATGACCTGGCCCACCGGTCAAGCCTTGACCTCCTTCCCATGGTCCCATAATCTAGTCTTTATCGTTAATTTTTTTGTCCCTCCCTTTCTAAGACTGACCAACTTTCCGATGTCGTTTTGGCAGGCGGGGTCGGGAGATACTGGTTGTTCAAGCTTTCCTCTATCTATTTGCCCATGGGGACTAGCAATTGAGAGACACACACACACACACACACACACACACACACACACACACACACACACACACACACACACACACACACACACACACACACACACACACACACACACACACACACACACCGCACGTGGACACATGCACGCACAAGCAAACAGTAACAGGATGCTTTCAGCTCTTATCTGGGGTGCTTTTAGGACAGCTGTTGAGTGCAAGCAGCTCACCTTTGACCCCTCTGTACCGATAGACTTCAACTCCCCACACCACTATCACCACCAGCACCATGACAGCCCCACCTCCCAGTGCATCATAAATTCCTACCTCCGCCTTGCTAACCCTTCTCGCTGGGCTACAGTGGAAACCGACTTTAGTTTGACCGTTGCCCGTCTGCTCTTAAACCACCAGCAAACACCTTCACTTTTTGACATGCAAAAATGTGCGGACAGAGCGTTTAGCGGAAACGCTGGTGGAAAAAAAATAGATAATCAATAGGTTGAGATTGCTGTCCTTTTTCAGCACCTTTTTCATTGTCCAGGTGTGGAGACGTCTGCCTCAGTTTTGTGTGTGTGTGTGTTTGTGCGTGCACATGTGTGCCTGTACGTGTATTTGGGGGGGGGGTCTGCCACACTGGCTTTCAGGCAGAGCTGACACAGTTGTAGGCAGGTCTTTATTTGGTCTTTATTGGTATTTGGACTTAGGTTAGTAACCTCTCTCGGCCCATATTATCCCCCCCAATCTTTCTTAACTTGCTCTACCTCACTCACCCAGGTTTAAAACAATGTGCCTTGTTTCAGAAGCAAAGGAAAGGCTAACTTTCTGCCTGGAGGGGGGGGGGAGGGAGACCTTATTAGCCAACCGTCCCTCCCCTGAAACACAAAGTGTAATCAAGCCTGGGTAGAACATTCTGCCACCGTGTACTTCTGTGACCCGAATGGAGTTAGGAATTATCTTTTGGCTTGTCCAGATCCTAATCTAGATTATGATATGTGGGGTGGATTCATAGGGTGTGTGTGCATTGCTTTTGTGTGTGCGAGCATGCAGGCAAGGAGCCGCGTGTGTGTCGGTTGGCTTGTATTGGCTCATTGTTTGGAAAGTGTGAGAGTGTCATATAAATAGGCTATTCATTCATTACCTACTTGCTTACACAATCCAGAAGCAATCTCGCTATCATGAGACCGGTTCAAATGTCTTACTACACAAGGCGGCACAGAGACACACACACACACACACACACAGATACAGACACAGACGCACGCACGCACAGCACACACACACACACAGGCACACACGGACACATACACAATTCAACCACACGTACGGATACTTACTCAGACACACGCACACACACACTCTCACCCTCTTTCACATACACAGACACACAGTGGGCAGAGGCTTGCGTCTTCATGATGGTTATCTAGGTGCGTGTGCCCACAGTTTGACGCCACTGCTTGGCTGGTCCGCTCCAGGCCAGGTCTAGGGCCCACGTGGCTGGGTCCTAGACCCATGGCCTTGGTAGGGAGAAAGGCCCATTGTGGGCCTAGTGGCGCTTTTGTCCAGATGGTTCACATACCTTTAGTCACGCTCCAGGCAAGGAATTTACTCCCTTGGGATGAAGTCCCTGACCCTGGATACAACAAGGGCCAACATAAACAGACCCCTGTCCTTATCCCACACACACACACACACACACACACACACACACACACACACACACACACACACACACACACACACACACACACACACACACACACACACACACACACACACACACACACACACACACACACACACACACACACACAGGGAGAGGGGGCGAAGGGGGCCCTGACCTCTGTTGTTTGAACTCATTATGGGGTTGACAGACAGAGGGACGATGAGAGAGACAGAGAGAGACAGGGCTGAAGAGAGGGAGAGCTGGTTATTACAGTGTGAATTTGTAACGTCTTCACTACACTTTGTTTATGAACAGGTCTTGGATTAACAGTCTAAAATCCTGGAAGTGGCTCCCTGAATTGGTGCTGGAGCCGTGTTTCTAAATTAGGGACTTCAGCATGTATGGTCTGGCAGAGCGACGGGCAGAGAGAGAGAATTACGTGTGTAATTACACTTGTAAATATTTTTTTTATCTCCTTTTAAAACATAGCCTTAGCAGACGTCCAATAAAACAACAGATTTTTAAATGGATCCAAGGAGACAAAAACAACACAGAGACAAAAACAATACAAAAGAAAAAATGTGTTTCATTTTTTTTCCTTGGGTCTCTCACTCGTGATACATTTTGTACGAGAACATTTCATTCTCAGACATCGATGGCCTTGCCAGAAAAGCCAGATGGAGAACAACAACAGCAGAGTCAGTGAGAGACATTCTGCGCTCCGTTCCACGCTCTCTTCTGTGGTTGCACGCACAGGGAAATGGCTTTTCCCTCCCTCTCCTTTCTCCAGTTTTAATTTAGTACAGTTTAATTCAGGCCTGCTGGACATGTATAAATACGGACGGGGACTGGATGCCATCCTTTTAATACTGTAACTTCTTGCTCTTGTTTTTAAGGACGTTTCCACATGAATGTTTATAGACTAGTTGGTACATGTGTTCTGGCCCCATTTTGAATTATATCCCGTATTCCCTGAGGAGCTTTCCTCCGCTCCGGGGGTCGTCACAACAAGCTAGGCTGCCCTACTGCAGAATTATGGTAATGTCCGATGCTGCACACGAACGGCCACAGACTTCATATATCGCATATGGCGCTTAGCTTCTAGCTTTTGCCAGAGCCACTATACATCAGCGGACGAGATGGTTGTCATTCACCCGATACCATTACAAGTCGGTTAACGGGCGAGCTGGCGTCTGTAAGCCACATTTACAAGGCGTCAATCGCAAAACACTTGCCATAATCATGCTACTCCGCATCACCACCGACTGCAGTGTTGACCAAACAAACACCACCTGATTATGTCCTCACACGCCCCCCTCCTCCTGTCTTTTTGTTACCACGCCCCTCCCTGCTCGCTTCCTCTTGATACCGTAATCCTCTCTCCACTTCCTCCACCTTCCTCCCCCCCCCCCCCCCCTCTCCTCATCTGCTGATGCCTCAGTGAGGGACCCCCCCCTCCCTCCACATATCTGTCGGCACGTATCCGCCGCTCAATCGCTCTCAGCGGGGGGGGTGGGTGGGGTGGTGTGGTGGGTGGGGGGGGGGGGGGCCCGCGGCTGGGGCTTCCTAACAGCTCGTGGCGGCTCTTCCATTAATCAAAGACACATCCAGTGTCCCATTACAGAAACACCGCTGCTCGGCCTGTCCCTGGCTGACAGCCCGCCAATTCATCTTCTCGGGAGGAATGGAGGCGGGGGAGGGGGGGGTGTTGGTGTGTGTGTGTGGTGTGTGTGTGTGTGTGTGTGTGTGTGGGGGGGTCGTAGAGGAGGAGGTGGAGGAGGTGGAGAAAGAGGAGAAAAAAAAGAAAAGGTATTGTGCCTCACGCCGGTTGCCTTTTATTCTACCTGTTTTGGGCTGGAAGTGTCGATGGAGGGGGGTGGAGAGAAACATTGGGTTTGGGGGGCCTGGGTTCTGGGGAGAGCAACGGGAAGACCCCTCTGAAATTGTTTTCTCTGGGTCAGGCAAACAGCAGGCAGTGGGGGGGGGGGGGGGGGGGGGGGTACTGTGAGGGTAAATTGCTTGTCTTGGGTATCGCGTCAGCCAGGTAGAGGGGAGGGAGGAGAGAGGAGGGGGTGGAGGAGGAGGGTGGTGTTGGGGGGGGGGGGGGGGGTTGACGTTTTTAGGAAGGATTGAGATGTGTTGCCTTAAGAAAGTGATTCCATTTCTTTGCAGTCGGCCAATTGGGGAAGAAAAAGAGGTGGTGGGGGTGGTGATGGTGGTGGTGGTGATGGTGATGCTGGGGGCCGGGGGTGATTCCACTATACCTTCGTTGCTGTACCAGTGCTTAAAGGAACACTTTGCACGCATCATGGTGACACACACACACACACACATGCACTTTGCAGACGCACCGTTGCACTCTCTAGGTGGTGGAGTCGGACACTAAATGGATCGTCTTATCTGGTAGTACGCTCCGTAGATGGCTGCACTCTTAACTTTCCAGTTTACTCCTTACTTCTACTCCCTAAATCACAAGTATTAGCCCTGATTCATACCTGACAGTTAAAACGACAGGATATTAATGCTATTGATGATGTGAACGTTCACATCATCAATAGCATTAATATCCAATCAGATTCGTCCCTCTTGACCTTGGCCAATGTCAACATTTTCAACATTTGTCAGCCATGTAGCCAGATCAAGTGAACCTTCCTACTGGATTGGATGTTTGTGCACAAATACACAACAGACGCTGAAATAAATCACACAAAGAATACCTTGTGAGCTAAACACCGAGCGCTATATATTTGACACAAAGCCACATTGACTTGGTCACCAATTAGATGGGGTAGTTTATTTAACACTTTACATAATGCTACATCTGATATTGAGTCTTAGTAACTGCCGTCTGTTGATGCAGTGCCGCTGCCAATTCACATCACATCGCTAATCGCCGCAGACCAACAAACAAACGGCGTATTTGTCGGGGATCGAGGGAGATTTGAAGGGAGTAGTGCTGGTAATGTAAATGCAAATACTGAGGGGGGAACGGGACAGCTGCCCCTCACCCCACCCACAACCAAAACACCACCACCACCTCATCCTCCAGACTGAAAGAACCAATAAGTCTCTCCACGTGCGTGCGCGCGCGCGCACACACACACACACACACACACACACACACACACACACACACACACACACACACACACACACACACACACACACACACACACACACACACACACACACACACACACACACACACACACACACCCCCCAGCCTCCTTTCTCTGGTGAGATTGGCATGATGCAGGCAGCAGTGCTAGTTGGCACAGTGTGTGTGTGGGTGTGTGAATGTGTTTGCGTGTGTGTGCAGTGGTGGGCTGTCGCCGGGGCTAATTCTGACACCCAATGCCCACTGGGCTATTAATTACCCTGTGTGTAGCGTGGCATCTGCTGAATGGACGGGCAGAGGGGAGGGGTGGAGGTGAGGAGAGTTTGCACAGACGGCATGGTGCTCCACCACTCGACCAGTCCTCCACCCCCAACCAATGTATACTCAGAGGCTCTCTCTGTCTTCCTCTCTCTCTCTCTCTCTCTCTTGGTCTGCTCTCTGTCCCTTTCTCTGTCTGTCTGTCTGTCTGTCTGTCTGTCTGTGGGTGGGTGGGAACCCCAGGTGCATTTGCACAGCCATTCTTATTGGACTCATTGTGCATATATGATAGATTTTGGCAGCCGCGCTTTCCTTTCTCTTTGGTCCAATCTCTCCCCCTCTTACGCACGCACGCGCCGCACACACACACACACACACACACACACACACACACACACACCAACACACACACACACACACACACAACACCACACACACACACACACACACACACACACACACACACACACACACACACACACACACACACACACACACACACCGCCCCTCAGAAAACAAAACGGCAACTAGGCTGGCAATATTTAACCACCATGCGACAGTGTCCACAGATGCCCCGTCTGTGAAAGTGGATTGGAGGAAAATATGCATCCGTTCAATCCATTTCACTTTGGCGTGCAGCTCGCAGTGTTTTAAAACACAATTGTTTCCTTGGGGAAGGGCTGTCACATTTGTTTTGTTGGATTTTCTTCCAACATTTCAATGGTTTTATTATACACGCTCTGGATCAGACTCTGGCTGTCTCTTGGTGCCGAATTGTGCACTTGACTTACAATCTGCACTATACTTGAGTCCCGTATAAACTATATAATACTACCATGTACGTTGTACTTGCACTCACCGGGACCACTACCAGTACTAGTATACTACGGTACTTATACTACCATAGTATTGTGTATTGTGTATTATACACTGCTACATATATACTATAGTATCAGACTAAAGGACTTAATTCAGGGTTTTTAGTATGATAGTATAATGTATAATGTACACTACTATGTTCATACTATATTACTAGAACTATAGTAGTTGATACAGGGTATGAAGTTCCAGTGTATATTGAATATTATACACACTTCTCTGTATATGCTGCGGTAGTAGGCCTATATTAACAGAGGTCCCTCCAGTCTGTCCATAGAGGATGCACCTTCCTAAGGACAGAGCCCCCGGGTCTATCAGCCGTGGGAAGAAGCTGAGATGCTGGTGTTTTGGTAACAGGACCTCTGTCTGCCCACAACGCCACGCCCTATCGATCGGATCTCCCCCCCACACACACACACACACACACACACACACACACACACACACACACACACACCACACACACACACACCACTGTTAAACACACACACACACACACACACACACACACACACACACACACACACACAGCCGTTGCCGTCCACCGCTAGACATTGACCAGTAACCGCACACACACACACGGGTGTCTCGCGTCGCCATAGCCTGGAGGTGACCTCGCCTCCCCACCGCTAGCCGCGCTCCTTCTCCCACGCTTATTGTCACCCCCCCCCCCCCCCCCCCCCCCTCTCCCACCACCATCCCATAAGAACCAGCTGATCGGCTCCCTGTGCACACAGACACGCGCCCCAGACACACTCCCACAAGGAGCACACAGGGTGCTGCGTGGGTCAGAAGGAGAAGAGTTGTCTCTTCGTCTGAGTCTGGAGTTATTCCTGTCTTCCGTGCCTCCGGCCAAGAAACTGTCAGCGCGTCCTTTTTTTTTTTTTTCTCCTCCCCTCAACTTCTTTTCGTCTCTGCTTTGCTTATGTATTTTCTTTTCCTGCTTCCCCTACTTTCACTTTTAAGACCCCCCCCCCACCCTCCCCAAAACCTCCTCTGTCTACCCCTCCTGTCTAAGCGTGTCTCCTGGTTTTTTCTCTCCATTCTTTCTCACTTTTTTGCTCTCCCCCTCTCTCCCCCCCTCTCCCTCCCCTTCTCTCTCTCCTGTTACTTGGGAATGAACCAGGGTCGGATCCTATTATTTTTAAATGTGTGATCTGTTATAATGTGTCACCTATTACGTTACTCTATTTCAACCCTGTAACTACAGTTCATGCTGATGATTAATTCAAAAAACGTGTCAAAATAAACTGGTTGAGCTGAGCTGTCTTAAAGTAATATCTACATTATGAATTAATGTATCTTGAATTTGGGACTATCTATCAGCTTTTTGTGCCTTTATGGACAGGGAAAAAAAACACGAGGGCGGGTTAAAGAAGTCATGAAATAGACAATGGGATGGGGTGTAGCTTGGGACCACAGCTGGGATCCTGCTACTGCCTACATGATTCGTTCACTAGCAGGTTGAGCCAGCAACCGCCCCCTAAAAAAATGAATTGACCACCAGAAAAAGGTCAATAAACCAACCAAAAGACAAAAAAGTATATAAATTCTGGAATTGTACAATATTTATTCATTTATTTTGAGATTTCAATTGTTCTAAAACCCAACTCAATACTAAACCAATGTAATGAAAAACTTAAACGAGAGCTTTAAAATCATACACATAAAAATCACAGCAAATGTATTCTCGGAACACACATTCTCTTTCTCCCAATCTCGCTCTCCCCCTCTCCCTCCCTCCCACCGTGCACGCTGGGCTAGCAGACGTGCACTGAATGAAAGCGTAGATGGCCTAACACCACTGCTGCCACCCTAACCTCCCCCAGCGTCCACACACACACACACACACACACACACACACACACACACACACACACACACACACACACACACACACACACACACACACACACACACACACACACACACACACACACACACACACACACAGCCACAGCCTCACACAGTCAGACACACGGCAAACAGCCATAGACACACACACACAGCCATGGAGGCACATACTCCAAAACACTGGGTTGCTAAGGTCAGACACATCAAAACAACCTGCCTACGGCTATCTTGAGTGTCAAAATAAGGCTTGAAACTAAACAGTCTCTTCCCCCCCTCCCTTCTTTCTAAACACCCGTTATTCCAAGAACTCTCCCGTGAAGAAAGATGGAGTCCATTTTGCTCATAATTGTCAATTTGTAGGCCTCTCACGAACAACAGCAACAGGGTCCCCAGAAACTGGCAGGCACACACACACACACACACACGCACACACACACACACACACACACAAACGCACACACACACACACACACACAGCAGACACAGGCACACACACACACACACACACACACACACACACACACACACACACACTCAAAGCACACACACACACACACACTCTCAAATGCACACACACTCAAATGCACACACAAGCACAGACACAGACACAAGAACACAGCCCCCACCCACACACACACACAAACACCAATGCACACACACACACGAGCATCCACCATCACCACTGTCCCCTCCCACAGAGCTGTCTCTTTCCTAGAATGTGACCTGTTTGCCATAGCCGCACGGCTACAGTAAGCCAATCCCAGTAGCGTTGCATAACAGTCTGAGAGTGAGCGAGCGAGAGATGGAGAGAGCAAGCACACGCACGCACACGCACGCACATGCACACACACAGAGGCCGAGAGACACAGACACACACGCACGCACGCACGCACGCACGCACGCGCGCGCAGAGAGGGAGACACACACACACACAGACTCCTGAAATAATCACCTTGTCAACAGCCCTGTTTTCGGCTCTCTATTCTATACACCCCCGCCCTCCCCACAACATCCCTGGCTTTCTCTCTCTTTTTTTTCTCCCCTCTAAACCGGGACAAACAAGGCTGTTTACATCGGAGAACCGCTGCCCAGATTGCGGCATCACTGGCGGGGGGAACTTTCTGCAGGCCCAACATCTGCAAAATTGCGGCAGCTGTCACACGCACTGTGGCAAATAACCCTCTCTGTGGGTCCCAAGGAAGATTTATACACCCACCCACCCCAATAACGCCCACTGCTATCCCATCACATGCTCAGTACGCCCCCCCCACCACCTCCACCAAACACACCTTCCACCAAACACCCAAGGGAAATGGTGCTTCTACGTTGCCATTTGCATTTATGTCACTTTATTTGTGATGTTTTTTTCCGCCATGGCACAGGTAGCTTTTCCTTTTTTCCCCCGTTGTTGGTGAAACGCTGCATTTTATTGATGTAACAGGTGCTCCCGCTCAGCTTTTGTTATGACTGGTGCCGACGGAACAACACGTCTCTATCCCCCACTCTTTCTCTCTCTGCCATACAAAACAGCAGCTAAAGTTAGACTTCTCTGAGGTTGACGTTTATTTAGTTCTGCTCTTTTTTTTTACCCTTTTTTTTTTTTTTTTTGCTACTTGATGGAAGGTGATTCCGATGCATAATGCATGAGCTGCGACTAAAGCATTGTTAAAAAGCGTCTGTGTGTGTGTGTGTGTGTGTGTGTGTGTGTGTGTGTGTGTGTGTGTGTGTGTGTGTGTGTGTGTGTGTGTGTGTGTGTGTGTGTGTGTGTGTGTGTGTGTGTGTGTGTGTGAGTAGCCTTCACACTCAAACATGCACTCTAACCCCATCACAGTGAAGAAAAGAACGGGGAGTAGATGTGTGGAGAAAAAATGTAAGAGAAAAGCGCCCGACTTACATTGTCAAGGCAGAAAAGGGAAACTAAACAAAATACAAAACACATTTTGACACACTTTTTTCAGACGCCGTGAAAAGAGTGCCGGATAAAACAAAATTGAGCTGAATGTGGTGGGGGAAGAGATGGAGTTGGAGTTTGCCTTGGCAAAGATGTGGATTTTTTTATGTCATGTCTTGTCGCAAGAGCGTCTTTCAACCATCCAAAAGAATATATTTTGGTTTAGTTCATGTTTGATCCCTTGTGCTCTCATTATGATTGCTCCTCACTCCAAAAACAACCCCCTTTGTGTAGGAATACTTCCAGGTCAAATGTGTCAGGAAAAACAATCCATTATTATCTGCTGGAGACACCAAGGAGCTAAGTATATCTTGGTTTATCTTAAGCAAGCACGACTCGGTCTCCTTTATACCCCTGAGCCATTGGTCGAGCTCCAACATTCTGTCGCAAACCGATTGGATGTTTTATTCGGGTTTTCTCCACCTTAGGCACTTAAAGTGCCAGTGAGCCCAAAATCCACTTCTATTTGTTTTTAAATGTGTTAGTATGTAGTCTATGATCTTGAACATAGGGACTGCCATTTTGTCAGTGTACATAACTGCGTAATCCAAGACAGGTGTCAAAAATCCTATGTCTTTGCCAGCCAGTTTGTGAACGTTGTACTGTGCCCCGTACCGCCAAGACACAGACAAAGGCCGAGTGACCCGGGTATGGCCTGTCGACAATCACACTCTCGAACTGCGACAACGACGGCGGTAGTAATGTGATTATAACTAGTGCAATTATATGTCTTTTTTGATTTGGAAAACAAACGTGAACACGAGTCACAAATGGTGTGTGATACGCTGTGTTGGAAAGTAACTGTGCTGCGACGTTCAGCTCAAAACGCTATTATCTACCTAATTATAGTTAGGATATTTTAATAACAACACGTCACTGTCCTCAGTATCGGGCCCAACTTATAATTAACTATGATCAATATTAGTCTCTTTATTTAGTTTCTGTCTTCCAATGCATTCAGCTTCCAGTACAGGCGTTAAAGCATTTCAACATGGCAGTAACTGAACGTGTGCGTGTGCGTGTGCGTGCGCGAGCTCTCCCTGGGATCTCTACGTCCGTGTGTCTGTCTTACCCCTGCTACTCATCGACGCGCGCGCGTGTGGCTGGAATGTCTAGCTACCCCTGCTACTCATCGACTGGCAGCGCGCTGTGGCTGGAATGTCTAGCAGCCGCCGCGCTGCGCCCTGGCGTTAAAGCATTTCAACATGGCAGTAACTGAACGTGTGCGTGTGCGTGTGCGTGCGCGAGTTCTCCCTGGGATCTCTACGTCCGTGTGTCTGTCTTACCCCTGCTACTCATCGACGCGCGCGCGTGTGGCTGGAATGTCTAGCAGCCGCCTCGCCCTGCGCCCCTTTTCCCGCCTCCCCATCGAGGCGGGGAAGGGGAAGGGGGGGACCATTCATTGATATGTGCGGGAGCAAGCGGGGATAAACAGCCTGCACCGCCCTGCCCGTCACCGCGCACCCGGCCGGCACTACGTTTTGATCGAGCAAAGCTTGAGAGATGAGCGGTGGAGGGTGGGGGGGGTGGTTGGTGGTGGAATGCTTTAATGCGCGGGGTGTGGAGGTGTGGGCTGGAGATGGCGGTAAAACCACAGCGGCAGTCGAGTACTGGTGTCTGTGGTCAGCCGAGAGGGAGGGAGGGAAATTGAGCTTTTTGTAACCCGTCACACGCCGTTCACTTGCAGCTGACCCATTGCACAACCACTACCCCGGTGTGAATGTGAATGTGGGGCTCTGCGTTGGCGCGGGTGCAGGCGGGTGTGTCTGTGTGCTGCCAGCTGTTTTGTATGGGCGGTGGTACACACACTCCAGGCAGGCGGGAGCGAGGGGGGCTGGGTTGCAAATGAGTGAGTGAGACGCGTTTGAAATTTTGAAGCGCTTTTTAAATTCGTAATGATACGGCCACATATAGATGTTGCGTTATATTTTAGGGGGTGTTTTAGGTGACTTTTACAAGACTTGATCTGTAGTAAGTGGTCTGACAGTGATTGACAGGGGCATCGCTGTGAAGAAAGTCTCTCCATCTCTCTCGATCAACCCCTCTGTTCTCTTATTCTCACCCTTTTCTTTTTCATTCTCTTGTGCTCTAGTTCATTCCATATTTATTCTCTCTCTCTCTCTCTCTCTCTCTCTCTCTCTCTCTCTCTCTCTCTCTCTCCCTCTCTCTCTCTCTCTCTCTCTCTCTCTCTCTCTCTCTCTCTCTCTCTCTCTCTCTCTCTCCTCTCTCTCTCTCTACCTCTCTCTCTCTACCTCTCTCTCTCTCTCTCTCTCTCTCTCTCTCTCTCTCCTCTCTCTCTCTCTCTCTACCCCTCTCTCTCTCTCTCTCTCTCTCCTCTCTCTCTCTCTCAGCCAAGAGGAGAATACCGTGGGAGGGGTGGGTGCTCATAGCACCACATTAGGATCAGCAGCCATCGGAGGCATGAGCTCATCCTCTGCCTTCGTTTCTCCACATTTTCCTTTCACGGCGTGACGGGTCGGGTGGCTCAATGTCGGGACACCTATCTGGAGTGCACCGTCAACGTTCCATCCCCAGACTCCCTTCTGCGCTCTGACATAAATATATCCCACTCAATATAAAGAATGAGCAAAAACATTGTTATTCCGTTATTTTTGTTACCTCTTTATTTAATCCCCCCCCCGGAGATTAAAAATATCCTTTTTTTCAAGGGACTTCTGACCAAGAGCAAAAGTCCAGATTAGAACAATATATAAAATACAACCCCCTCTCTGCGTCCCTCTGTTTCACATGTAGCCATGGCTGGATCACAGAGAGATGCATCATCTTGTCTGTTAGCTAAAACAAGCCGGGGAGCTCAAGGCTTATTAACCTGTGTTTATGATCCAGAACCCTGTTTAGAGCCGCAGCCTCTTTTCCATTGAGCCTAATGGCGGTGGTGGAAGAGCTCCGCTCCGGTGTGGGCGCGATATGAACCCAGGCCACAACACTTTGAAAGAATGAGCAAACACTTAGCGTTACTCATAACAGATTGTTGTTGTTTTTCTTGGGGTGTTTAAGGCAGAGGTTTATAATGGAAGCGTTTTTTTTTTTACCAAGCCGTGTGAGGTTTTGCTGTTTTAGTGCTCAAAGCTAACTCTTTATTTTTTGACTGTCTCTCCCTCTCTGCCTCTGTCTTTCTCTCCGTCTCTTTTTTTTCTCTCTTTGTCTGTCTCTCATGCTGTCTCTGTCCATCTCTCTGTGTCTGTCTCTGTCTGCCTATCTGGTTGTCCTCTCGCTCTGTCCCTCTATGTATCACTATCTGTCATGTCTGTCTGTCTGTCTCTGTCTGTCTCTGTCTGTCTGTGTCTGTCTGTGTCTGTCTGTCTGTCTGTCTGTCTCTGTCTGTCTTGTCTGTCTTCTGTCTGTCTGTGTCTGTCTGTCTGTCTGTCTGTCTGTCTGTCTGTCTGTCTGTGTCTGTCTGTCTGTGTCTGTCTGTTCTGTCTGTCTGTCTGTCTGTCTGTCTGTCTGTCTGTCTGTCTGTCTGTCTGTCTGTCTGTCTGTCTGTCTGTCTGTCTGTCTGTCTGTGTTTTGTTCAGTCTCTCTTCTCTTTCTCTTTCTATCTCCCTTTCTATTTTAACCCGTACCACAGATGTGCACATGAGGTACAGAATTGAGTTGGGGGCGGCCGATCCCGTAATGCAATAAGTAAGCTCTGTGTGTGTTAACAAGGCCCAGAAGTGTTGCATGCTGATGGAGATTAATTGGTACCACACAAACACGCTCCAGAACCACGATGAGGCGGCTGGTGATAAAAATGAGGCTTCTTCTCTCCTCCCGTGCACAAGTGTCTTTACGGATACAGACTTGCTGTGGTTTCCGAACACCTAATTCCTTAATCTGCTCGCTCTCTTATCGTATCGTATTCTTATCGTATTCCCAATACACTTTGTCAGATGCATAAAAAAAAAAAACTGTTTAGCTGAATAAATAAATGATTGCAGTTCGTCTGTAGAGTTTCTTGAAATATAAGCTGTTTGAGTATTTTTATATCTATGTCTTCAAGCAAACAATTTATCCTTATGGCAAATAATTAAATCTAAATAAAAACGATAAAGCAGATGGGAAAAAGGCCAAGGGCACATGTATTGTGATTTGACTGAAGCCTTAAGGTTTGGGGTGTCCACTGTGCTTGCAGTGAAGGATAACACAGAAATGTATTGCAAATTAAACTTTATTTTCCCATCTTGTAAACCGCCTGAGACCATACACTAAATAATCTTTCACACCACTCCTTTAAGGCATTCTTTTATATCTAAAATCCATCTTACTCTCCCCCTCTCTTTCTCGCTCTCACTCTCCCCTCTGTCTCTCTATCACTCTCTCGCTATCACTCTCTCTCTATCACTCTCCCTCTGTCTCTATATCACTCTCTCTCTCTCACTCTTCCCCTGTCTCTCTATCACTCTCTCTCCCTCTGTCTATCACTCTCTCTATCACTCACTCTATCACTCTCTCTGTCTCTCTATCACTCTCTCTCTCTATCACTCGCTCTATCACTCTCTCTCTATCACTCTCTATCACTCTCTCTCTATCACTCTCTCTGTCTCTCTATCACTCTCTCTCTCACTCTCCCTCTGTCTCTCTATCACTCGCTCTCTCACACTCCCCCTTTGTCTCTCTATCACTCTCTCTCTCTACACGTGTGTCAGAAGGTATGATGATGTATGGTCGACCGAGTCCAACGGCTAACAGAGTGAGAGGGGAAATAAACAAAGTTTAGCGCTATACGGAGCAAGCTGTTACGGCCCAATAACCTACGCCTGTAATCTATCTCACATTTCAGACACACAAACACACACAAACGATACACACAGACATGCACACGCACACGCACAGTCTGTCTGCGGCTGGTTTATGAGGAAGTGGGGTACTTAGGTGTGCGGCATATGTTTGGTTGACATAAATTTTAAATTTATTGCTGCTGTCAAAAAGTGAGTGTTGGACAAAGTCGATTATTAACAGAGTAAATGGCCTGAGAGACTTTTATGACAACTTCCTTAATGGCTACAGTCAGTCTGTTTCAAATCATACCTCCCTTCCCCACCACCAACACCACTACACCCACCTCTTTGCCTTCTTCCGAATGCCCAACAGTGTCAAACCACCATCCAAAAAAATATATATATATATGCATGTGCCTCAAATTTATACCATTGCACATACATACCCATACCGTGTTTTTCTCTATGTGGCCGCGCGTCTGACCAAAAGTACACATGTGCATCTATGGCGTTCATAAATGAACAGTTCTATATGCACGGGCACATGTGTCAGAGACAAACGCGTCTCTCACACTGGCGACACACACTCTGGTTTTACCCGGTCACATCTGGATGGGGAGGGGTTGGGTGTTGGAAGGTCTGTGGGGGTCGGCTGACCAGGGTCATAAACTAGAATATGGCCACCCCCCCCCCCCCACCCACACAAAACACACACACACACACACACGGCTGGCGTTTGACTACAACCGTTACCACAACTTATTAGCGGGCATTAGCGATTATTCATTCATGTCATTGTGTGGATGAAGTGGTCTGCTGTGGTGCGGTGTTCACATGACCTCACATAACCTTGTATATCTTGCCCATATCTTATGTCCCACCATTTCTTTAGTCTGAGTTATTATCTTTTGTTCAGATACTTGAGAGAAGGTAGTCTTAATTTCCCTCCACTCTGTGCACTTCAATGCAATGCAACCTGCTGCAACCTTGGGCGTCCGTTCATACGCTCGGAACCGCACACCATGATTTTGATTGGAAATATCTCTAAAACTGCAGAGGTTATAGTAAATCGCATTGTCCTTAATAGATAGTATCTGAACAAATAACAAACTATACCTTATGCTGAGATTCATTGTGGTTTTCCTCCTACAATTTGTGTGTCAGGCCCAGTATTTAGGCCAGGTGTGTGCAGTCTGATCCTCGGGGGACATAGCGGTGGTGGTCGACTCACTGCTCCTCCTGCTCCAGGGCTCACCTCCTTAATAAGTCCGCCTGCACCTTATCTCTGCTCTGTCGGCTCACCACAATAGGGAGAGTGAAGGCGGACATAAAGCCTTTGGAAAAGAGTGTGTGTGTGTGTGTGTGTGTGTGTGTGTGTGTGTGTGTGTGTGTGTGTGTGTGTGTGTGTGTGTGTGTGTGTGTGTGTGTGTGTGTGTGTGTGTGTGTGTGTGTGTGTGTGTGTAGGGGTCGTTCTCAACCTTGAATGTGCAAGTGGTCTTTCCAACCTCTTTCACCATCTGTCCGTCTATTTGTTTTTCTCCTTTTTTCCCTCGCTCCTCCCGTTCACCCCTGAGTACTCATCAATGTATCAATAATAGACTCCCTACTTCGACGCAGCCTTTTTCCGACTGTTGAATCCTAACATTCAGCTGAGATTCCAGTGATCTATGGTAACTGCGTACAGATGTTTTGCCTCCACGTAGTCCTCGGAGAAACAAACATCTGAACGCTATAAATTCATTTATTCACAGACTTCTCCACGCTTGTCCGATATGTTTGGTGGCTTCACGCGCTTTGGGCTTGACGTGAGCATCGCGTCGCGCCGGCGGTTAGAGTGCGGAGAGCGCCGGATAACGTGAGAACGGCAACATATGTCTTCCCCCCCCCCGCATCTGAAGACGCATGTTTGCAACGGCTTACATTGCGTGTGCAAACAATGTGCTAAGGGCGTCTTTTGAAAGCGATTACCGATAGCTGAAAGCATGCAAATAAAGCTCATTTGCCTTTCCATTTGCTCAACGATCACCCTCAACATGCCAGCCAAGGCCTTTTCCACAACGTATTTAAACTGTTATAGAGGCATGCTGGCACCCCCAAACTTTTGTTCTCTGCCTCAGAGAATAGTACTTTCACTAGTTGTGTTGTTTGGCAATGCGTCTTACCTTTTAAAGTGTTATAGGTCAGGTATGGCCCTGGCATAATCCATGGCTTTGCTTTTGCATTGGGTAACCGTGGCAATGAATTGCAGGGCTGAATTTGACGTTAGCTGTCGTCATTCAGTTACTTGACCTTCAGGATTCTCTTGTGCATTTGTGGATCCAGGGTAAAGTGACCTGGTTTAACTTTTTTTTAAGAAGCACTACGCACATCTTTTACTTTGCCTTGAATATGAAATGTGTGATACAAGTAGATTCAATCTTTTAAGATCGAAGAAAATTGATGACAAAAGATCTTTTTTCATGCATTTCTAGGTTAGCCTATTGACGTGTTTGAAATGTTCTCTCTTTTTACACCTATTGCCATTTGCTGTGGCCAGTAACATATTCTTGCTCCACAACCCCCTCGATTAGAAATCAGAACAAGTGATGAAACGACACGTTTGCCTGTTCATGTGCTGTGACCCTGCCACACTGACGTTGAAAACGTGCTGTGTGTGTGTGTGTGTGTGTGTGTGTGTGTGTGTGTGTGTGTGTGTGTGTGTGTGTGTGTGTGTGTGTGTGTGTGTGTGTGTGTGTGTGTGTGTGTGTGTGTGTGTGTGTGTGTGTGTGTGTGTGTGTGTTATCTGGCGTTTCAGTGTCAACCGTCCCCGCCTCTGTCACGAGGTGTGTCTTCCCTCCTGTCCTCCCAAGTCCTGACGATGTGTGTGTGTTTTGTGTCCTCACAGGAAGATGCACAGCGGCATGAAGACCTACGGCTGCGAGCTGTGCGGAAAGCGCTTCCTGGACAGCCTCAGGCTCCGGATGCATTTGCTCTCCCACTCGGGTAAGACTCATCCCAACCCCTGCCAGCGTGTTTGCGGCGCGCCTTAAGATTTGCATGTAAAATGTACCAAGAGGGGGCTCTGACAGATCTAAATGTTATGTCGAGCGGCGCGTGCCGATACGGCGTCCTCCATGACTTTATCATCATTTGGATTGATTGTTTGTAGCGGACACCATAGTGGTTCCATTCCAGTTGGACGTGGATGTCATCAACACTGGCGTCGCCGTGGCAGCACGTAACAGCAGAGTTTGGTCTATTGTTGAAGGCGGTCATGCTGGCCGTCCCAACAGTGTGCGTGTTGCGTACACGCATTAAGCACCACTTTGCATTGAATTAAGAGAGAACAGAGAGAATACAAATCTGCTGAAAGCATTTTAAATCAAAGAAGCGTTTTTTGCAAAGTACACAAAGGCAGGGGGGACTGGTTGATTCAATTAATTAATCATACTGCCCTGGTAGAATTTTAAGTTGCTGTTTGTTTTTCTTTTGCTTTCTGTCCAGTCCTTTTAGCACACCCGTTAAAATTACGATATGAAACGGGTCGGACAAAACACTAAGCTATGGCTTGCGTGTTTCGATCTTTGTGTCCGTTTTGGTTGTTTAATATGATATATATATATATATATATATACTTTGCCCCAGCGCATGATTACAATCATGACCTGAATTTTGTTTATAATACATACATATATTTTTTGTGTTCTTGACTCGCGTAGTTGCGGGGTTGAGGAAAGACATAAAGAGAAAACGATGAAGGCGTAAGATCAAATGGAAAATATAGCCTTGTGCCAATTCACGCATTACGCATTCCTAAGCATACACATACACATACTGTATATATATATATATACACACACACACACACACACACATACCTCCCCCCCACCCAAAGCAAGTGCATCCTTGCTAAAGATGTGGGTAATGTATTTTTAGCAAGCGGTAGCAGTTAGTGCACAAACTTTATTTTTTTTCCCTCTCTCTCTCCTTCTCTTCCACAGCCTCTCAGTACTAGACACGCATAAATACACACCCACACACGGATACATACACACATTAGTGCTGGTTGGCTTTGGTCTCACGCTGAAAGGCAGACAAGCGTCTTCGCTGTCGACACCCGGGCGGTTAGGGGAGGGAAACGTTTGTTTGATTCATGTCTCGTTCCTCCTCCTATGCTGTTTGACTTTTAATGCATATATGTTATGTATCTGTCTTTTTTTTTTTCATCATTGCTGAATCTTCTGACAGACAGACAGACAGACACACACACACACACACACACACACACACACACACACACACACACACACACACACACACACACACACACACACACACACACACACACACACACACACAGACACACAACACACACACATCATTGTCACCTCTCATATCACACACCTTGTTAGATCTTCGAAACGAGGGCAATAAGCAACAAGAGACAGACAGCCAGAGAGAGGGAGAGAAAGGGAGAGAGACCTGGGCTGTGAGACATTAACATAGAGCAGGGGAACGGTGAGAGCGTGGGGGGGGGGGGGGGTGAGGGAGGGGGGTGAGGGAGGGAGAGACTCTGAGTGGGTCTTTTTGGTATGCACGGCACGCCACGGATGTGCTGCCGCTTCAGACACCCACCCCCCTCATCCCCCCCGCCTCACCACACTCGCTCTGTCACGGAGCACGCTGCCTCTCTTTTGCTCTCTCTCCTCTCCCCCCCCTCCCCTCCCCTCCCGCTCGCTGTGTTGTGTTTTATCGAGGACTTGGAGTCTCGCCCAGTCTGGGCTGCCTGCCACCTCTCATGGTACAGTATGTACAGTCTACCTTGTGCCAACTCTCTCTCTCTCTCTCTCTCTCTCTCTCTCTCTCTCTCTCTCTCTCTCTCTCTCTCTCTCTCTCTCTCTCTCTCTCTCTCTCTCTCTCTTCTCTCTCTCTCTCTCTCTCTCTCTCTCTCTCTCTCTCTCTCTCTCTCTCTCTCTCTCTCTCTCTCTCCCCCCCCCCTCTGACTGTTCTAGCTGTTGTTTGTTATGAGCAACTGTCGGCCTGTGTGCGTGCATGTGTGCACGTCTCTGACCGCGTGCATGTGTTGTTATTTTTGTGTGTTATTTTTGTTGGCCCCTGTTAGGAACACTTGCGTCCACCGCAGTGTCAAAGTGATCTTCTTGTGTGGGTGTGTGTTTGTCTGTGGTTTGGTGTGTGGGTGTGTGTGTGTGTCAGATGGTATATTTTGGTGGTCAGTGACTTTATCTCCTTTTAATTGCCTCCTAAATCTGAGATTTGTTGTTGTGGACTCTGTGAGCCTCCACAAGTTGGTGTGTGTGTGTGTGTGTGTGTGTGTGTGTGTGTGTGTGTGTGTGTGTGTGTGTGTGTGTGTGTGTGTGTGTGTGTGTGTGTGTGTGTGTGTGTGTGTGTGTGTGTGTGTGTACACACACAGTCTAGCCAAACAAAATCAACTGGACCAGAACATTATGACTCATAGCTTGTTTTTAAGCCAGCTAATGCAGCATAACAGATATACAAGTTACTAATAACACTAACCCTCTCTCTCTCTTTCACTCTCACTCTCCTTATTATCTGTAAAGTTATAATCTTCTCTGTACGTTTACACAAATAAATTCCCCAGATTAGTCCGGGGAGCTTGAGATAAATGTGGTTATATTTGTGGTGTGTGTGTGTGTGTGTGTGTGTGTGTGTGTGTGTGTGTGTGTGTGTGTGTGTGTGTGTGTGTGTGTGTGTGTGTGTGTGTGTGTGTGTGTGTGTGTGTGTGTGTGTGTGTGTGTGTCATGACTCAGCAGTATGACATGACCCCACCATTTTTTCAATCTCTCCAACCTTAATGTGTGCTGTGAGAAGTCTCAACAACCAGCCTGAATCAAGGGGAGGGGAGCCTGGTAGGGGCTTTTATTTTGAAGGGTC
The DNA here is from genome assembly GCA_900291075.1 of Melanogrammus aeglefinus. Lineage (NCBI taxonomy): Eukaryota > Metazoa > Chordata > Actinopteri > Gadiformes > Gadidae > Melanogrammus > Melanogrammus aeglefinus. The sequence continues at coordinate 141,329 of OLKM01000095.1, forward strand.
ACATGTGTCCTAGTAGTGTAACGGTGGCCTTGCACACCCAAATTGCAATCGTTGAGTCATGTATGGAATTATTCATCGTACCCGACCTCGTCCTGAGGCACGGAGAAAACTATCAGGCAAGATTTCTTCACTCTCAGAACATTATATTGACTACTGACATTGAGTGTATTTAATGCATGAACCGTGCTGTGCAAATACATCCCAGGTGGCTCGTAATAAATTAATAAGCACCTTTAAATCTTCTTCATAAGGACGGCTAGAGAATGCGTCTCAATTATACACAAAGTGTTTTCAAATGGCTTCTCTCCTCACTGGGGTCACTCACCAAGTACACTAGCAGGTGAAGCTGGGAGCTGGACAAGTTTCCTTTCATTTAGTGTTCATGGCTGAGTCATTTGAAAGGAATGTGTGAGTGTTAATGTGAGTTGTATGTTTATTCCCAGAGTGAATATTGACATTGTAGTGTTGACAGAATGGAAAGTTGTCATGTGAGACACAGCATATTATCTTTTTTTCTTGATGACTGTCTGTCTTTCTTTCTATTGCCTTCTCTCTGTCTGTCGCTCCGTAGGTCTGTCTTCCTATCTTTCTCCGTCTCTCCAACCCTCAGTCTCCCAATCTGTCTGTCTCTGTTTCTTTGTCCCTCTGTCTTTTACGTCCGTCTGCCCCCCCCCCCCCCCCCCCCCCCCCGTCTCTCTCTCTTTCTGCCGCTCTCTCTCTCCGTCAGCCTGTCTTTTTGTCTGTCTGTATTTCCCTCTTGGTCTGTCTGTTCCTCCATCTGTCTCTGTCTGTCTGTCTCTCACTCTCTGTCTCTCTGCTGCCTGTCTCTCTGGTGGTCCGGGCCGGTCGGGGTGGTGTCAGGCCAGCCCCCCCCCCCCCCTCTGTGTGATGATGACATAGTTGACATCATAGTTTTGCCGGCAGCTCTGGATGTTCTGCCAGCATTCCACAGCGGTTATGATCGCTCGCAGATGTGTATTCAGGAACACACTGTACTGTACCCAAACTCCAAAAATTAATGAATGCCGACTGCCTTCCAAACCACACACCAAACACACTGTGTGTGTGTGTGTGTGTGTGTGTGTGTGTGTGTGTGTGTGTGTGTGTGTGTGTGTGTGTGTGTGTGTGTGTGTGTGTGTGTGTGTGTGTGTGTGTGTGTGTGTGTGTGTGTGTGTGTGTGTGTGTGTGTGTGTGTGTGTGTGTGTGTCAATCCATCTGTGTTGTTGCGAGAGAGAGAGAGAGAGAGAGAGAGAGAGAGAGAGAGAGAGAGAGAGAGAGAGAGAGAGAGAGAGAGAGAGAGAGAGAGAGGCTATTAAAAGCAAGGTGGAAAAAAAAAAAGCCAGAAAATAAATTATCTCCCAAGTGTTTAGTTATTCTCATGTGCATTTTCATTTGTCACTCCGTCTGTCACACACAGACATGCGCACGCATACACACACAAACGTCCGTAAGGGAAGAGAGTGGGAATGGCCCCAGCAGCCTAAATTAAGGACCGGCTTGGTTCCTGATTCATTTCCCATCGGAACCTCGCACTCCCCTACACACACACACACACACACACACACACACACACACACACACACACACACACACACACACACACACACACACACACACACACACACACACACACACACACACACACACACACACTCTCTAACCCGCTCCTCCACGTCCTGTTAATACTTCCCCTGAACCGTTAATGTTTGGTACGTGACGGCGCTGGAGGTGGGATGCCACAGGGGTCAGACAGAGGTACACAGAGCTGCACAGCCGGACGGGCAGTCAGGCAGGCAGCCGGACAGGTGCAGGATAACGGGGTGCTCAGAGTGATTAGGGCTGGATGGCGCTGCATACTGTTTACAGTAAAGCCCCTCTCGCTGTCACACACAGTTGATTAATATTTCCCCCGAGTCGAGATAAGAAACGGGTGTGTGTGTGTGTGTGTGTGTGTGTGTGTTGTGTGTGTGTGGTGTGTGTGGTGTGTGTGTTGTGTGTGTGTGTGTGTGTGTGTGTGTGTGTGTGGTGTGTGGTGTGGGGGGGGGGGGCACTTCAGTGGAAGTGGAGACTGCACTAGTGCACTCTTCGCGGAGGAACCTGATGTTCTCTCACCTGCGGCCGGCTTCTCAGAAACACTGTGTTTTGAAACAGGCAGAGCTGTACACGGCACGCTGGGTGGTTGAGGGGGTCAGTCTAGGTGATTGCGACCCTAACTGGCCGAGTGTACTCAGCCTAGCGTCTGGAGGGAGACACATTCTGTCTGGGGTGGAGTATATATATATTTTTATTTTTCTCTTTTTTTATGTGATTGGCCTAATGCCTGTGATTGCTTGTGTACAAAACCTGCCCGCTAGCAAATGTTTTTCTCTCGTAAATATTTCTACTTGCTACTCACAGGCATGCCAGCGACAACTCGAAGCCAAACCTGTGTGTTTTTGTAATAACCAGTACAATAACCCGATAAAATATATAAACATAGACATAGACAAACATAGATTATCAGTAAAAGCAAAGAGGCCGCTTCAAAAGGCCACTTCAAAATGTTAACATGACAATCCATTGAATCAATTCCTATGATCATATTCATTTATTGTGTTTATTTTCTTAACATTTGAAGTAAAAGCTGATATCCAGGATTCCTCCTATCCTAAAGACAAGTAATCTTGGTGGCACCTGGAGTTGTTCAGGCTTTAACAAAGGACTTGGAGGGATGGAAGAAGACTACTCGTGACGCTGACATTAAAAGGTTTATGATATGATGGAGCTGAGTGAACCTCAGTCTGGCCTTGGGTTTGGCAGCCATTCACTTCCTAATATGGGCACGGCATTATGTTGATCAGAAAACTCCAGCCAATCAGAGTGAGGCTAATGCTCTCTTCACTCTTGCTGAATCCGGTAGGATGTAAATCAAAAACATATTCTAGACTAGGTCAATTCTTTTAGATTTTTATTCAGTCTATTTTGGGAAAAATACTGTTTTCATTGCTACAGTTTCCTAGGGCACCTCCATCACTATTTTAAGTCGGCAGGCTGCGGCACCCTTTTTTTTTCCCGTCCTGAACTGAAACGCCCTCCCCAGAGCGCTGAGTGGACCAAGCATTTCTTTTCTTTTTTTCCGGGAAAGGCTTTCAACCGGATCGAGGCCAGACCGATCTGAAGAGAGAAACAGAATGTGAAACTAAGTCTGGGAAATGAAAAGGTCTCGTATGTGATAATCAGTCCATTTAAACTTATAGTCCGTGGACGCTCGCTGTACTTATAATGTGGTGCTATAGATATAGAGCTATGCTTTCATACAATGAACACGGTTGAATTTAAATGAATTGTATGTTTTAAATATACATCATCTTTTCCAAATATCTTTTAGAGACGTATTTGTTCAAATGCCATAAAACATTCTTGGATCTCACAGGTTTGGGATTCAGGTTGGATAAATAGGAATAGGAAACTAATAGCTCAATTTATCAAAACTCTAAACACAAACCTCAGAAGGTCATTTTGTCAATACTCCACAAATTCTTCTCAAAACAGATGTTTTCTACCAAACAGTAAACACAGCTATCAAATGAATATATCTTAGGGAGCATGAATTAATTCAAAATACTATTGACATGTGTTTTGGCTTCATGAGGCCATGTTACATATTCCAATGTATTAAATTGTTTACTGTAGAAATAGCTTTCTATTTTAAAGTTGCAATTAGGTGGTACATATAGCATAAAGACTTTTGCCATATTGTTATACAATATTGTGAATATTGCATTGACACAATTGTATCAATACAGGATACGATGCATATTTGTCTATCCAATGAGCTCCAATGGGCTAAACTCACAATCCCAGCTTCCCAGAGTCATACTGTGCACCTATAGTTGATGCTGCAACATTGTTCTGACAATACACCAATGTTACCTATTTTGGAAAATTACAGTACAGTAATTGCACTGATAAGTAAAATGAAAACCACTACAGTAAGACAATGTTTAGAAGTACAAAAAGGTAACCAAGGCAAATATTTCCGTATTTGTTACTGTAATACAGTAAAATGTTCAGCTGAACCGACTGCATAAAATGCATTTTGTAGGCAAACAAAAAATAAAAATAAGAATATAAATGAGGTGAAACAGGTCTACATGTAAATCAGTCTGTATCCCACCTCCGATCCTGATCAGGCCAGAGCAACATATCTACAACACAGTAGAGCTCATCTGAGGCCTCTATTATGCTCTCACACATGATTGAAGTGTTTTGACCGTTGAGTTTGAACAGGTGAGACGTGAGTTGGACTTATTGGTAATTAGTTGTGCGTTTTGAAGGCCAGTGTGTCCAGGTGAAGCGGGTGTGCTAAATGATGAGATTCTGTGCTTAGAGTTTTGCAAAAATGTGATTAAGAATTTCTATCTTTGCAAAGTTTTCAGAATTGTGTGCGTAGTTCCATTATTTGTGTATACAATCGAGAAAAACTGTAAATAATGACATTGGTAAATAAAGTTTAGATAAAAAAGTTAATGAATAAATATATAATATATATAATCAAATGGATTAAAATAATACTACTAATACTTCTAAAAAAATACATTACATTATATTATTATTAAAATACATTCTTTGTTTTGGTTACTTTTTATTTTATTTGTTTATTTGTCATTTTCATTTTTTTTTCTTTCAGAGGACATTAAAACAAACCCGCAGCTGATGTGCAGAGAGAGGGGGATGAAGCCCAGTCAGATCCTTCTCTTTCTAGAGTATTGTCCTATCGCAGCTTTAAATCCCTCTGGTTGCTAAGTAGCGCGGTGCCCCAGCGCTTCTCTAATGGTTGTGATTTGGTATTCTGCTCTGGTGCCAGGTGTTATTTTTGCAGACGAGACAAAGTGTTTTGATGGAGGGTGATTGCTGAAACGCCTGTGTCTACCAGACAGTTTTTTCTTTTTTTGTTTTTGACAGAGCGAGAGACGGACAGAGGGAGGGAGGGAGCGCGCGTGCGAGAGAGAGGGAGAGAGATAGTATTTTATGGCCTCTCCCAGTACAGTACATAGTGTGCCTTCTGCTCAAAAACAAGAACACAGTCCATTGGCTTTTGGTTTTTCTAAATCATGCTCCCCAAACGGTGCCAAACCCTCCTTTCTGCAGCTTTGTTGTCACAGAGAGAAAGAGGAGAGAGAGTGAGAGAGGGACACAGAGCGAAAGACAAAGCAAGAAACAGACAGAGAGAGAAAGAGAGACACATAGAAAACAAGAGAGAGAGAGAGAGACTGGTTACGTCTGTGCATGTGTTTGTTTGATGCATCTGCTGCTGTGTATAAGGGACGAAAGGGCCAATTATTGCCAGGCACCGCCACTTCGTTTGCTCGAGTGGAGATGTGAGTGATACAGTAGAAAAACAACATAGACGTGTTTTCTGTCCGTAGTTAAAATAGGCATCAGTCTAGGGTTCTTAAGGGGGATCAGGTGGAATAATTTGGATCTGGTCTCATGGCATCACACAATTGTGTGTGTGTGTGTGTGTCTGTGCGTGTGTGTGTGTGTGTGTGCGTGCGTGTGCGTGTGCGTGCGTGTGTGCGTGCGCGTGAGAATGTGTTGGCATGCGTGCATCACAAACATCAGCGAGAAGTTGAAGGCCGAGAACGTGTGTGCCAATCAGATGCATGTGAGACCTACTTTCCCATGGCCTCGGCCAATCACAAGTGTGATATAAATATGGAAGTTATTACAGACTTGGAATAGCTCACTCCAAAATGGCAGTGGCATACTGTAGGGCAACAATCTCATTGAGCTGGGTTGAGGCAGGAACCAGCCAGGTAACCGAAAGTATGCCATAACTATACTATAACTTTAACACACTACAATACCAATATCATGTGTGTTCTTAGTGGGTCACAAAATGCAGGCTCCTGGCCCCATAATGTGTGGCCAACAATAAGAGGTAGTCGGTATAGGAGGTGGGTAGGCTGAGGGGGTCTGGTTGGGAGAGGAGGAGGCTAAATTTAAATAGTAATTGGCCGACTTCCACAAGCTTGCGGGCATTTTAATGAGTCATAATAACTTCATTTAAAACCAGCTGAGCACAAAATAGATTGGAGAGGAGCCTGTGGCTAGTATGGATTTGTATTCTTGTGTGTGTGTGTGTGTGTGTGTGTGTGTGTGTGTGTGTGTGTGTGTGTGTGTGTGTGTGTGTGTGTGTGTGTGTGTGTGTGTGTGTGTGTGTGTGTGTGTGTGTGTGTGTGTGTCTGCGCAAATGTACAAATGTGTCGGGCCACACACGCGCACACAAATTCATGCAATGCACCATTGCATCGAGACATGTATTCAGGCCATGAACTGTTTGTGTGAGGCCTTTTTTCATTCAGATGTTTCATTTAGGATGTGAATGTTGGTAGTCAAAAGGACACCAATGTCTACAACAAATTAATTGGAGTCTACTAGTTCGTAAATGAGTAACCTGATTTCACCCACTCTAAACACTTAAATTGATCCAAGTTACAACATTTTTATGTTTTTAACCTTTTAAAATGGTAAAGATAAAAATTGAATAAGAAATAGATATATTTGAAGACCTATGAATTATGCCCACGGCTGGGGGTAGATATAGAATGAATTATTGTAAATTGATGCAATAAATTCAAGAAATAAGAACCAAATACCAGCCCCTAGTTTTTTTTAATCACAGGGTTCTGTGACACCAATTTCCAGGGCAATACAATGCTTGAAGTTTCCGTCTAGTATTTGTGTGATTTCATATCCTCATACCCTCTCCAATTTTTCATCATCAGTGTTGCATCAGTTTTTCTTTAGCAGCCAAACTCACCCCCATTTCCCTTTCTCTTCCATTTTGGGACATTCTTTTATCACCAGAGAACCCTCAACAACTCAGAAGCCGTCGACAAGTGAGGGGGGGGGGGGGGGGGAGTGAAAAACTCCTAATCAAGTCACGCAATATTTTACATCAATGAGCGGTATTGTTAGCAACATCTATGCACAACAATACCCGGACTCAGGCGGCATAAACGGGAAAGATTAGGCCGTCGCCATCCAGACAGGAGACCGGCTGACCCACTTAGTGCAAAGTGAAAGCACCGTCTCGCATCTGAATTAAAATTCTCCAGTATTAAGCTAGGCGGCCAAACATTGTTCTCCCGGCATTGTTGTTTAAAATACTTCTTTAGCCGGCGATTCGATTTCTGCAGCCACTTTCCTTCATTCCTGAAATCGAATCCTGGTATGTGCGGCCTGTAACAAAACAAGAGACAAGTTTGGAGTTAATCCAATTGGGATATTTAGCATTGCATTGCATTGCAGTAGTGGTGTGTGTGTGTGTGTGTGTGTGTGTGTGTGTGTGTGTGTGTGTGTGTGTGTGTGTGTGTGTGTGTGTGTGTGTGTGTGTGTGTGTGTGTGTGTGTGTGTGTGTGTGTGTGTGTGTGTGTGTGTGTGTGTGTGTGAATGTAGAAAATCATGCAGTTGTCCATCACTTCTCCCCGGAACAATCGTCTCCATTGTGTTAGGCGGTGGCCACTGGGATTCACTGCAGGAGTAATGCAATGCTGTGTTTTATTGCGCTGTTGGTATGTTAATGGAATCCCAATGTCAAACCAGCAGGCAACGAGCAAACACACACACAGCATCGCCTTGTTTTGTGTCTGTGTTTTAATCGGTTTATCTTAACCTCCAAGCATGCGACATACGTCAGTTGAAATAAAAAAGAGATAAATAATAGAAAAAATGAGTGTGTACAGTATCCAGAATCCTAGCATGATAGCTCTACGCCCCTGATGGAAAGCTAACCCCCTAGCATTTATCTCTGCCAATATTTCCTAAAACCTTTTCACTGCCATTGGGAGTCCAAGTGCTTTTGTTTGCTCTTGTGGCTGCTATGCTATTTATTTATCTAGTTATATAATTTTCAGAACTTTTATTTAACTTTTATTTCCTTATTTAGACTTTGTAAACTATCAAGGAGGGAAAATCCCCAAATAAAGAAAGCATTCTTTTTTCTTTTCTGGGGTGACATAAATCCAAAAGAAAAGTAAATATTCTCTTAGGCACAACCTTTTATTGCATTTTGTAAATTGGCCAATAGCTCTGGGGAAAAAGAAACGTTTAGATCAATTTTGTAACGGAGATTAGAAAGCTATGAATCCCAGGAAGGGCTCCCTCATGAAATACGCTTTGAAACTTTATTTTTATTTTTTTGGGGGAGGGGGTGGATGGGGCGTTGGAGAGTGAATCAATGACTAGACCCGGATCTGCCGATGGTAGGGAGGGGGAGAGAGAGGGTGATGGGGAGCGAGAGAGAGGGAGAGAAAGAGAGAGAGAGGATCTGGAAGTGGCCAGGATGCACAAGGAGTGCTTTTATTTAGTTAATTCTACAGGGTGGTGGGCATTAAAGCAACACGCATGGATATTGTGTTAAAACACAACAAGGCTAGTTGCCCCTGAATACTAATTTGTTGATGAGAGGAAAGACTCTTTCGGTCTGGATTTAAACAGACTTTCCCCCTCAGGCCCCCGTGAATTGTTCTGTGGAAGGGTGATGGAGTGGAAGAGGGTGTTAGTCAGCCAGGGATTCCAGAATAAAGATTGTTAAGACAGTGCAGACTCCTCCTTTTCTTCTTTATTTATTTGTGTCCATTGCCTCCATCATCAGGCCAATAAACTGTTCAGTTTGTATTCATAATTTACACTGTGATTATTATTTTTATTACAAAAATTGACATGTTCGAGTAGTGTTAATGATTGGTTTATCAATCCTTGTTATTAATATCCACATCTGTGTAACTGAGAAATGAAACGATATAAATACAACGGGAGAGATGGGACGAACCCACTGAACCGTGCAATCACAGTTTGGCCTATTTCTGCCTCAGCTGCTACGTTCACACATGCACACTGACGCACACACCCACAGTCATGCACACATAGCCACATGCACATGACCCCCCCCCCCCCCCCCGCACACACACTTTACACACATACTCAAAACACTTCCATACTTGGCTGCCTGCCAAGTGCTGTGTCAACTCCACAGCATTAGTTTTGCATGTCTATATCTAGGTCTGTGTGTGTGTGTGTGTAGGGGGGGGTGTGTGTGTGTGTGTGTGTGGTTAGCATGCCGTAGCAACAGATTTTGCAATGGGTTATCAGTAGCAGTTAGCTGTAGCATATTTTCAACTGCATACCAGGAACCCTAGGAAGAAGAACAAGATCTATAGATGATTGTATACATTGGTCGATAAATGACAAGGCTGGTTGGGAAAACAGTTTTCACAGAATATATGAACTGTGCCGTCTTCTCAAAATATGTTTAAGATGATGTTTTTGATGACATTCCATAAAGAAAAATATATAGATATAGAAATACTGTACATGAATCAATAAATACTACAAAAGTAATTGACCTGAATGGGGAAAAAAGACTTTCTGATCATGCATGTGTCATTTGGCAATCACTGAAAGAAATGTTGACTGTGTATTTACTGGTGTTTCATCCTCTTAATAGCACACCAATTGTAAAACGTTGTCCATAATTGATACGATTCCTCGTTTGAAGCCTGCACTTGTTAACTTTTTATACCGCCGTCGTTTTATGAGAAATACCAGGATTTCGCTTTCCAGTTGTGCGAGAAATAAACAAGTATTAAGTCGATGCACCTGATTGCAGTTAAGATCGAAGAAAATAAACGGCATATTTCAGGCATTTCCTCTCTGCTGACGGGTTAGCCAGTTGGCTGTCCCGTCAGCTCCAGATGCAGTCGTATGACTCCCAGCACCGGCATATGGTCTAAACTTTTCCATTCTCAGAGTTCAGTTCCCGCTCTGATCCCAATAGTTGTTTACAACAAACAACTTGGAGCCAGTAGGCCTATTGCAGGCACTGTAGTAAGAGCAGCCAAACATGCACATGGCTTATTCCCTAAGACCTAACAAAAGTCCTTTTAGTTGTGATAGGTTCACCAAACTTGAAAAACACAATTCTATTCCCTCCAAAACTTACATCACGTTGCATCATCCCAAGTTCTGAGGGGCTTGAACTTTTCTAAAGATCCTAAAGGTGAATTCTCCTGGTTTTTCTTTCTCTTTTCCGGCGGTATTCTTATACTCCCGGTGTGTCTGAGCCTTTTCTCCCCTTCCCCCTCACAGACACACCACCCACCCCTACCCCCCCCCCCCCCCCCCCCCCCCCCACCACCACCACCACCACCACCACCACCACCACCACCACCACCTCCTTTGGCCCTGCAACTGCAGCCTTAATAAACCCACCACTGCCTTTGACAATGTGTTACTTGAAAGCAGGAAATAATGGGCCCTAAACACTGAATCTTTACAGGTTATTGACCTGTGGAGGAACGGGAACACTGGGGGGAGGCCAGAGTCATAGCGGGCAGCACAGGCTAAACGCACACAAATTCCATTTCATGTATTTTTTTCTATGTGTGTCACTCACTGGTACTTTTACTGTACCACCCCCCCCCCCCCCCCCTACAAAAACCTATCAAGCACGGGAACAGTGGAAGACTATTGGAGTGCGACCAAGGGATTAATTATGTATGTAAAGAACGTTGAGCCACATGCCTTGAAGGGCGCAATAGGAAGAGATACGGATTATCATGAGTATTGTTCTCGTTGATGGGCAGACGCAGCAGCATCGTGTGCATTTCTGGGCCTTTGTTGCACCGGTCTTTAACCGCAGAGCCTTTGGCATGTACAGTAAAATAACAAAGGGAGAGGGGGGGGGGATTTAATGTGCTGCGTTCAGCCAGATGGGTTCCGGTGTGCTCACCTTTATCTAGTAAACCCTGACCACCACCACCACACACCCCCTGCCCCACTCTCTTTAAACTATAAATGCATTTACAGCACTGTAAAACGGGGATGTCTATGGCCACATTCCCAGCAGATGGCTCGGCAACGGCCCTGCACCGGCTGAAGGGGTGAGGGTTCAAAACCCGGTCACAACTTTAAGTATCCGTGATACCCGTTTATTCCCGTATCTTCTTTTTAGTTCTTCTCTTTTCCCCCTGATTGAGTTTGCGATGTTTCTCGACAGTTTAAGTCTCGTCTTGTGTTACACCATTTTTTGCGGCGGGGCTTTCTTCTCTTCTTTTTTTTTTCTGCGCGAGACTTTGGCAAGGTGTTTGGCGTGCACATGTTGCTGCACAGCTTTGATGGCGCACA
>OLKM01000095.1:157500-173345 GCA_900291075.1 Melanogrammus aeglefinus
ATGTTCTGACGGGGGGGAAGTGAAAATGGAATACAGCCTCCATGGCGTTTGGCACCTGACCTACACACGCACACACTCTTGACAGGCTCTTAAGATGTTATGTCAACTAAGGGCTGAATCTGTCGCAACGTGATGGATAACTGGTAGTCAGCAGCACAGGCGGAGGAAACTGAACTGCCGTTATTGCAGCCACTTCCTGCCGACACCACCGCTCTGATGTATTTCCTGCTTTTGCACGATGTCTTACAACACTTTCGCGTGTCACAATTTTTTCAGAATTGTTTATTATTTACGAATTGGGGTTGCACCTAGAAACGCCATTCATTATCGTGTTCACCACTTCCTTAGCGACCTATGTTTTGCGTGAATGATTTCACATAGCACGATGTGTACAGATTTTGTGCAAACATATTGGGGTTGGAACTAGAAACGGTGAACATCCGCGTGTTAACCACTTCCTCAGCACCCTCTTTAAGCAGGCACGTGGACATCTATGCTTGTGTGTGTGTGTGTGTGTGCGAGGGTGTGTGTGTGTCTGCAAGGGTGTGTGTGTCTGCGAGGGTGTGCGTGTCTGTGAGGGTGTGTGCAGACGCCTGGAAAAAAGTTACGGTTCACGTAAATTAGGAGCCTTTGCCTTCCTCCTGCCTGCCACCCGCCTCCACTCTTACTTCCTAAACTAACAAGTTCGCCTGCTCGCGGCCAAAGCGACAGGCCCCAGGATTTATCACTTTAATTTGGTTACCCCGACCTCCTGCACCCCACCAAGCCTTCAGCTTGGCGGGCAACAGCCTCTCGCTGGGTGGCTGCTCCATTGCGTCAAAAACACCAAACAACACGACTTGAAAACAAGAAGTTTGAAGGCGATGACCTTCGGTAAGTTAGGGCGCCGCACGCCTCCGTGTGGGGGCGCGCCGGGCGGGGGCCTCTTTATTTCAAGGGCGATTTATGTCCTCTGCAATGCAAGCCCGGGGCCCATCGCTTTGCACTAAAGTCCCAGTGCAGGCTCATTTATTTATCACGTGGTGCGCCGGCGGCTTTAAGGTGTCCGGAAAGACTCATGGATACAGTGTCGCCGGCCGCTCCCCTCTCCCACTCATGGAGGTTTGATCCGCCTGGTGCGTTGTCGCGTCCACATGACTTATGATCATTTACAAAAAAGATGTCATTGTCTTACTATTTGGAGAAAGTGAAAAGAAATGTGATATGGGGATGTCAATATTGCGGTATTTGTTAAAAGATTTATATTTGAAATCGCCTAGCCCTACAACCAACATGTATTAAATCTTGATATCGTCTCTGTCTCTTTTTCTGCCTCTCACTCGTTTTAATGAACTCTACATGAATACAACTAGTAGCAGTTTTCAATATTTGTCGCTCTTCCATGCACCAAAAAGGTGGTATTTATATACAATTCTATCAACAGCATAATGTCAAAGTAATAATGATAATGCTCAATTATTATTTCAACAGTCCACAACCTCCTTACCAAACACGTTGAGCTAGAGAACACCAGTTACATTAAAGCTGGCAGACAAGTTGCACACTCACAGAGCTGTGTGTGTGTGTGTGTGTGTGTGTGTGTGTGTGTGTGTGTGTGTGTGTGTGTGTGTGTGTGTGTGTGTGTGTGTGTGTGTGTGTGTGTGTGTGTGTGTGTGTGTGTGTGTGTGTGTGTGTGTGTGTGTGTGTGTGTGTGTGTGTGTGCGTGTGCGTGTTCTATAACCTGTTGCATAAGCACTCAACTGGCAAGCACACTGTGTCATGTACAGCCTGCGTGTCATTTCTGCTTCTGGTAGAGCAAGCTCAATACAGTACAGCTCGTTCCCCAGCGTTTCTGTGGTTGCAACACTCCTTCCTTCCTACTTGGATATTTTTTTTTTCCATCCAAGAATTGACTTCCTTGTTTCACTTGTGTGCTTTCTGTAATCTTTCTCGCACTAGCTCTCTTGCTATTTCTGGCTCGGTCTCTCTCTTCGTTTCAAAGTCAAATGAGCTTTATCGACAGAAAAATCATATATTGCCAAAGAAAACACCAATATAGGTGATTCAAGTGTTGTTTACTGGAGAACAAGTAAATTAAATATAACAATAAAACAATGTAAAAATAAGATGTGAGGAGGAGTGGAGGAAAGGCAGATTATCCACTTCATCAGTCCTATTCTTTGAGTTGTTGTTTCTTAATAACAAAGCAAAAGTAAATTGAATCCATCTCCACAAGTGCACGTGTTATGATAGCCCTCTAGTACTTTAGGGCCATAGCACATCATCTGATGAGTACCTGGGTAATTATTGAATGCCAATAGGAAGTGAAGTGCAGCAAAAATATTGAGGTTTTAGTAGAGGTAGGCTCGGTAAATTATGGAAGAGGGGAGATGTCTTGAGAACCCAATGCTTCTTACTTTGTTGGAATTTTCGTGTTTTTTTTGTTAGCTAAATATGGTTATGATAAACTTAAAGTTGAGCATCAAATCTTTCTTGTGCTGTGTCACATACCTTGGTTTCTCCGTGGGATGAATTGCCCTTCAACATCGTGTGCTTGGGAGGGAGGGGCTTTACCCGTGTACGGGCCATTTCGGGAGGAAGAGGTGAAGAGGGAGCAACTATATTAGGGGCTTCTAGGTCAACACAGTATTTTCTCATGGTAAATGTGACATTTCACTCTGGTCAGAGAGTGCATTTTGGACAAGAACTTGTTTTTTATGTTCCATCTTTGCTGCAGTGTAGCAGTAAATGTTGTTCTGACTCCCCCTTGTTCTGTGCGGCAGACTTGAAGAAGCCTGTCCTCTCCGGGCAGTTAGGGCTGCCTGTGTCTCTCAGTCTCTATGACCAGGCTGTGGTAGCCGAGTCTGCACACTATTAGTTCTTCCTCTGTTCCTGTACATGGTGGTCAAGTTGTCTGCTGATGCGTACTGTCTGGGAAGAGCCAAACAACATGGAAGGTTGCTTACATTTTTTTTTTGTGGCCGATCCAATAGTCCAATTGCTGATTAATTCATATTTTTCTTGAGCTATAATTTGGTAGGGCCAGTTTGTGTGAGGGCTGTCCTGAGGCTCCTAAGAGGAGGTGAGTCTCAGGACTAGCTGGTTTAGGGGACTCCTCTATTTGTTCACCTCCTGGCAATGGAGGGCTTAATAATGGTAGGAATTGGGCCAACTTGCATTTAAGCGATTACGGAATTATTTTGCTCTTTTTTTTAATATTATTTAAAAGAGGAAATCGGCCAAAATCGGCTCGGCATCCGTTGTAGGTGGTGTTGCTCTGTACTGAGGAGAATTGTCATACTAATTCCAGCATGCAGGGCTCTGATTACCAGCCAACCCCACAGCACCATATGGTAGAATGTGGTTAGATTATGGATTTTTATATTTCGAGCGAGATTGGAATACATCCAAGTTAGTAAACTTTTTGAGGCATGAAAAGCCCTTCTTCCCCCTTCCGAGATCACTGATGGCCAGGTTGAAGTTCCTTGTCAAAGTGATCTATTTAGTCCCAAATACATATACGTACAGTATGTATGTTTTTGACTGTCAGCTCAGAAATGACCAGTATTGTTTTTCCCCACATCTGGGTGTCTTTTTTAGAAGACCATCATTCTGCTCTTATCCAGGCAAACTATCAGGGCCCAGGTCTGCCAGAAGTGTTGCTGAATATCCAATTGCTGTTGTAAGGTTTTTTTTGTTGTAAGAATACTATAACATCATCTGCAAACAGTAGACATTTGATGTCCGTGTCCAAAGGAGTGAGACCAGGTGTACACGATTGTTTCAAAGATCTTGCCAATTCATCAATGTAAACATTAAACAGGTTGGGTCTCTCTCTCTCTCTCTCTCCCTCTCTCTCTCTCTCTCTCTCTCTCCCTCTCTCCCCTTGATTTCTTCTTTTGTAACCCTCTTAACACTGTGCCAAGAATAAACCAAGGTTTGGAGAGGTTTCTCTGTGCTTCCGATAGAACAGGCACACGCACATACCCACACCTGTCCTTCTGCCGGGCTGTTTATATGAATACTGTATAACGTTGTTTGATGCTCCTTCCGAAACCCTGTGTACTGCGACAGTCACAAACAAACCTCAACAAGATTGAAGGGTTCCAAGTTATATTTGTCTATTTTACCGAACGCATGTTTAGTAACACTGCCCATCTTTGCAATGCATGCCTGAAATGCTTGCGTCCGTTACCCCTTTTCATTTCCGATTAATATATAAAAACTGGCAGTGTAGGCTGGTGTGTGTGTTGTCGTGTATGGAGGATTTTTTTTAACATTAATGTTTGTGTGTGTTTCTGTCCTCGTCCAGCTGGTGAGAAGGCCATCGTGTGTGATCAGTGTGGCGCCCAGTTCCAGACCGAAGAATCCCTGGAGTCTCATCGGCATATACACACCGGTAGGACCACACACACACACACACACACACACACACACACACACACACACACACACACACACACACACACACACACACACACACACACACACACACACACACACACACACACACACACACACACACACACACACACACACACACACACACACATACATACACACATACACACATACACACACACACACTATGCACATGCCCAATCCCACAGGGAGTCATAAAACCAAAACAGCAAAACACATACATAAGCACACACACAGACCATGGCCATGCACACATGTTGAAAGCACTTGTGCACACGTGTGCAGGCTCTGACAGAGGGATACATGCAATACATGCATGTCAACATGTTATTCCAGAGGTTGACCCACACACGTGTTGTGCAACACATGTTGTACAACAGCACCATGTGTGTGTGTGACAAACCCACTGGTCATCGTCCGTCCACAGCTACTATATGCATCGCTTCTTTCTCTCTGCGGAAGCGAAGGAATAACACAGCGTTTCCTCCCGGGTTGTACACTCTCCTGCTTTAGGAAAAAGCACATGCTGTGTGTGTGTGTGTGTGTGTGTGTGTGTGTGTGTGCGTGTGCGTGTGTGCACATGCTTGTGTGTTTGCTCACATGCCTGTGTGTCTGTGCCTGTGTGTGTGCATGAGACCCAAGCAGCGCAGTTGCTACATGACGTCAGCAGTGCTCACAGGCACCACGTGTCGCCACATATTTAGCGTAATGCATGTATGCGTGTGCGCACGGCCTCCCCACATGTGCTCTGGTGAGTGACATAACGCTGGCGCGCAGCCAGCCCCACTGCTGTTCCCTTGTTTAACCCTGCGCCCAACATGGTCCTCAGATTACTACCAGATTGTAGCACCAGCAAAGAAAAGGGGAGAAAAAAAATGAAGACAGTGACCGAAAGCTTTGAGACTACACACGTGTAACTCTACCCCGGCCCCCCCACCACGGCATACACACACACACGCCACACAAGAATACAAGCCTACGTACACATACACCTGAATCCCCGTAATGTATTTCTTCCATCATTTCAAGGTTAGCCTTTTTTTCTTTTTTTTGTTGCAAATGCTCATACACACACAAACACACGCTCAAGCATATATCGTAATTACATACACACTTTGTACTTGACAAGGTAATGCAGTTTGCTGGAAGATTATTTCTCTCGCGCACACACACACACACACACACACACACACACACACACACACACACACACACACACACACACACACACACACACACACACACACACACACACACACACTGGGACCTAGAGGTATGGGAGGAAAGGGTTAAATGAGGCTAATGATCCAGCAGCCATAACAGCAGGGGGAAAAAAAAGGGAGAACGCTAAATATAGCACAGACCCCAGTCTGGTCTGGAAGTGTGTGTGTGTGTGTGTGTGTGTGTGTGTGTGTGTGTGTGTGTGTGTGTGTGTGTGTGTGTGTGTGTGTGTGTGTGTGTGTGTGTGTGTGTGTGTGTGTGTGTGTGTGTGTGTGTGTAAGGTCTTCCATTCTGACTAATGCAACAGCAGTGCCCACGAGGGGGGGAAAAGTTGCCATTACATCTTTCAGAGCTTTCGTGTAGAAATCTGCTGATCAAACGCTGTTGCAATTTCAACAATTCCGCTAGAAAGAGCTAACTTTAACATAATTTCAAGGCCTGATTTTGCATACTTAAATATAAATAAATAAATATAGAAATATATATAATATATATCTTCATCTGTATGTATGTATGTATGTATGTATGTATGTATGTATGTATGTATGTATGTATGTATGTATGTATGTATGTATGTATATATGTATATACTGTATATGTGGAGCTATAGATCTAGAAATAGATCTAGCCATTTAAATCTCCAGAGCGCTAAAGGGTATTGTGGTGTCTGCTTTCCGGTCATGCCTCATCTTATCTGTTGACAATATTTGGCCTGGCTACCACGTTTACTGGGGTGATGAAGCCTCATGTTTCCTTTTTGAATGGCTGCTATTGTGACACAGTCAACCGGTAGGTTGAAACAACTCTCTCTCTCTCGCTCTCACTCTCGCTCTCTCTCGCGCGCACTTTCTTTCTTTCTCTCACACTCTCTGTCTCTTTGTCTCGTTCTTTCATGCTGTCCCTGCTGCTGTTTTGTTTTCCGCACGTAGAGGGGTGTTTATCTGTAAGCAAGGAGCAGCAGATCTTCGAACTGTGCGTGTCTGCGCACATGTGTGTATTTATACGTTTGCCTGTGTGCGGGTGTGCGTTTTTGCATGCGCGTTTGTGCGTGCGTTTCCATGTATGCACGTCCGTGCAAAGCAGCTGCATGTGGTTTGCTGTTTATCCCCCAGTCCCTGCAAATTCATCTCACTTGGCAACACACACGCATAAACACAAACATGCAGACACAAACAGAAACACGTGCGCACACACACGCACACACACACACGGCTTCTGAAGAATCTCTTCACCAGGCTGTGTTTTAGACGTTGGATTGCCTAATGTTTCCGTCAATGTGCGGCGTGTCCTCATCGCAGCACATGCTCCAGACGCACCAGCTCACGCAGCACACACTTATTGAGACTCAACCACAGGATGGGGGTTCCGGTTTATTTTTATTTTTTCATAAGTTTTGATGCGTGTGGGAATGGAATTCAAACACCAGGATACTTCATCTCAATAGGGAGGTGATCAGGAGGGGTCTTTATTCCAGGGTTTGCTGTATAATCAGTGGTCTCTCTCTCTCTCTCTCTCTCTCTCTCTCTCTCTCTCTCTCTCTCTCTCTCTCTCTCTCTCTCTCTCTCTCTCTCTCTCTCTCTCTCTCTCTCTCTCTCTCTGTCTCTGTCTCTGTCTCTGTCTCTGTCTGTCTCTCTCTCTCTCTCTCTCTCTCTCTCTCTCTCTCTGAGTTATTTGTTTGAGTTATTTTTATTCATTTGACATGAATATTATTTGTTAAAAATGTAAATAAATCTCTCAAACTGTCTCTTTCTGTGTGTCTCTCTCACTGTGATTCTTCCTCATGCTCTCCTGCACGTAAGTGTACTCAGTGTGACTTAGGCCTCAGAGTAAACAACTCTCCTTTCTCAAGCCAGAACTAGTTTGGTTGGAGAGAGAGATATAGACAGAGAAAGAGAGGGAGACGGAGAAGGGAGTGCAGAACAGTCTGTCTTTGTCTGTCCGTCCACATGCCCAACCATTGCTATGCATGTGGCTGTAGAAATATTCACACTGGTGGTCTCACAATCAGTCTATGCAAACACCGCAAAACTGCACACCCATGCTCACACACACACACACACACACACACAGCTTCTGAAGAATCTCTTCACGTGTATATACACAGACACGCTATGTATACACACACTCAAGGAATCTGTGGTGTCACTCAGTAAAATGAGGCCAAGGCGGTCGCGGCTGCACAAGGGGTCACGTCAAAAGTGTCGATCGTCTCAAATCACATTAGGCCAGCGCTGGCATCTGTTTAGCATTTAGCTAATTGTGATGTTATTAAGTTGTCAGTGAGCATTAGCTTGGCGATAAGCAAAGCAAATATTCTTCCCCCTTTTGCAGGCATCCCTGAAGCGCGCACACACACTCACAAACACACACACGCACAGACAGACACACGCAAACACACGCTCACACAAACACACACAGGCGAGCGCTCTTTGTGCACTCAAATTCAAAATACAAACAGACGCACACAGTAAAGCACCGCAAGTTTTGTGGGAGCGGTTTGCCATTTGACCCCTCCATCAGCCTGCGCCTCCTCCTCCTCTTCCTCTTCCTCTTCCTCTTCCTCTTCCTCCTCTTCCTCCTCCTCCTCCTCTTCCTCCTCCTCCTGGTTAGTTCGGTAGTGTTAACAAAGATAGTGTGCGTACATGTGCCTTTTTTTCCGATGGTTTTAGTTTATTTAGAAACAAACATTTAATCCCAAAAAAAAAAGGAAAAGAAAAGGTTGTTCTTGAGGTCTCCAAGGTCAGCCTCGGCACGGCGTCGTGGACGGAGTGGGCCGCCACATGGCGTGCCGATGCACTGGTTAGGTCACGGTGATCGCTGGAGGTGAAACCCATCTCATTCACCAGACGAGTGAAAACACCACAATGCACAAACCACACACAGACAGGAAAGACAGGATGGGTTTAAAAAGGATCTGCTTTCAACAAATATCTTCTACGAAATGAAACGACCTCAAATGACGAGTGATGCTGGAACTATACCAAACAAAACCGATACGTAGCACTGCTACTGGAACCTAAGGTCACAAATAAAGGCTTGGGCCTCCCACTGGACTCTGAGGTCACAGATGTGTGAACATGTGTGAACCGACGGAGTTGAATAACTTAATTCAGCTCTTTAGCCCCCTCGCTGTCTCCCCCCCGCCCCTCACCTGCTCTCGTCTCTCCAAACGAGCAGCAGTGGGCCGTGGCACTATCAGTGGCCAAATTAAATCAAGAGCTAGCTCCTCGACAGTCACTTCTTCTTGTGCTACCTCCCCATCTCTTTTCTCTCACCACCTACTCTTCTCTGAACTGCTACTCCCCCCCCCCCCCTCCCCCCACACCACCACACACACACACACCCCACCTACCGTCCTAGCCCCCCCCGCCCCCCCCCCCTGCAACCCTGGATAAGATCTAAATGAGTTTTTCCAGCTGTAGCAAGATGCTGCCGCGGTCTGATGGATGCAACGTAGGAAGTCTCTGTTTGTGCGACCGTAGCGCCGCCAGCCAGTGTTTGTGTTAGGGCTCCGTGTGAAATACAGCCACGCACAAAGGGATGGAGGGAAAAAATAGATATAGTTATTATCAAGAAGGATGGGAAGGCAGGGACGGATCAGCAGAACGGCCCTGCGCTGTCACAAAGGGAACAAGGGGATGGATTTGAACATGTTCATTGTAAGGTTCCGGCCACAGCAGCGATAAGCTCAGGGACAATATTTATATTAACTCCGTATACACGGACCCTCCCCCCCCAGCCCCTCCATTGTACCCCACTTAGATGGGACCCGATGGCATCCATGGTGCAGTATAATACTGCAGGGCCCCCCGCCACAGAGGGTGGGCAGGGAACACACACAAACACACACACACACACACACACACACACACACACACACACACACACACACACACACACACACACACACACACACACACACACACACACACACACACACACACACACACACACACACACACACACTCGGTGGACGAGGAGACAGCCCTTCTTTTGAAAGATGAAGCGTCGGGTGGTGTTTGGTGGGGGGGCGTCTCGAGCAACAAATTGGGACGTCCGCTCATGAGGGTGTGTGTGTGTGTGTGTGTGTGTGTGTGTGTGTGTGTGTGTGTGTGTGTGTGTGTGTGTGTGTGTGTGTGTGTGTGTGTGTGTGTGTGTGTGTGTGTGTGTGTGTGTGTGGGGAGGATCCCTGTTTGGGAAGCATTCCTCCATGGATCAGGGCGAGCCTGTGACAGGACGCCTGGCAGCCAGGGCGACCGGGGTGAAATGCTGCCGTGCGGGGATGAGTCGGCCTGTGTGTTGAGGAGGGCCGATGGGCTGTGTGTGGGTGTGTGTTGTGTGTGTGTGTGTGTGTGTGTGTGTGTGTGTGTGTGTGTGTGTGTGTGTGTGTGTGTGTGTGTGTGTGTGTGTGTTTGTGTTGTGTGTGTGTGTGTGTGTGTGTGTGTGTGTGTTAAGGGATTTTGATTGGGTTGTGTTAGGGTTGGATTATAGACTCCCAGAGGGCTTAGCGATTCACGGGGCCATAAAATGGAAGATCAGCAGCAGGGCCGCCGTGGCAGGGCCCTGTATAAAACCACCAGATCACCACCACCACCTCCTCCACCTTCGGCCCCTCCACCACCTCCTCCTCCTCCACCTTCGGCCCCCCCACCACCTCCTCCTCCTCCTCCACCTTCGGCCCCTCCACTACCTCCTCCTCCTCCACCTTCGGCCCCTCCACCACCACCTCCTCCACCTCCACCTTCAGCCCCTCCACCACCACCACCTCCACCTCCTCCTCCACCTTCAGCCCCTCCACCACCACCTCCTCCTCCTCCTCTCCTCCTCCACCATCTCCCTCCCACCATCACCTTCATCCCCTCCTCCACCACCACCACCACCACCACCTCCAACAGCACCACAACCTTCAGCACCTCCTCCTCCACCACCACACCTCCCCCACCACCACACCTCCCTCCAGTACCACCCCGACTACTTCCTCCACAACCCCAACCACCACCACCTCCACCACCACGTCCTCCCATCAACAGAGCCAGCTCCACCACCAATTGCCACCACAACAAGCCAGAGCCAGGGTCCCAATGCGAACCCTGCTGGGAGCGCTCCCCTCAGCTGGGCTCCTCCCTCCCTTCAGAAGGAGGTCGGATGGGGCAAAAATAATCCAAATGAAACACGGAGGGGAGACATGGGAGAATACATGAAAGACAGGGAGCGGAGGAGCGGCAGGGGGGAAAAATGTTTGAGGGACTTTGGTGTGTGTGGAGGGGAGGGGGGGTGGGGGTCCTTTGACAACCAAGGAAGAGAAAAGTCCTTGTTACGCAACTGGAGTTGTCTTTTATGACTGGCATTTTAACCTTGACTTGCCAAGGAGAGCACTGGCCAAAAATGGACATGAGCGAGAGAGGAGACAGAGGATGGGAGGGAGAGAGAGAGCGGTGGGGGGGAGGAGGAGGAGGAGAGGAGGAGGAGGAGGAGAGAGAGGGAGGGAGGGGGAGAGAGAGAGAGAGAGAGAGAGAGGAGAGAGAGAGAGAGAGAGAGGAGAGAGAGAGAGAGAGAGAGAGAGAGAGAGGAGAGAGAGAGAGAGAGAGAGGAGAGGAGAGAGAGAGAGAGAGAGAGAGAGAGAGAGAGAGAGAGGAGAGAGAGAGAGAGAGAGAGAGAGAGAGAGAGAGAGAGAGAGAGAGAGAGAGAGAGAGAGAGAGAGAGAGAGAGCGAGCGCGCGCTCTGGAACATTGGGCGGGCGTCAACAGTGGTCCAGGCTCTTTTGTCAACAGCACTATTTGAAGTAAATCTTCCCTCGGTAATTAGATCGGAGGCTGTTTGTGGACATCTTAGGAGAGCACATTCGCTTTTAAAACGGCAACGCACGACGGCCCTTTTAATTTACAGTGCAAATACCTTTCGATTAGCGTGGAAGACATGGCTGGGAGCAGAGGGGTGAGGCAGGAGAGGGGGGAGAGAGGAGTACGCTGGGTGGGTGGGTGGGTGGGGGGGATGAAAGAGGGGGTGACAATGGAGGGGTTTTATTTTCTTTTCTCTCCTTTCTTCCTTTTTGTTTGTCTCCTGAAAGCGGGGAAGAGGTTTTGAGCACCTCCACCGTGTCCCTTAATTGTGAAGCAAGGAGATTAGTGCGGCTGCTTCCAACCTTTCACCCCAAACAAAGGAGCCATCAGATCCAGTTGCCTAGTGACACAGGGCTTTACACACCAGGGGATTTTTTTTTCTTCTTTTTTTTCTCTCCCTTTGCTTTCCCCCCAAAACAGTGCTGGCTTTAGCTACCTGCGGTCTGTCTCCAGGGTGAAAGAAAAAAAAAAACTCACCCCTCCTGGCCTCAGTGGCTTGTACAGTGTGGTTTCTGCGCGAGCCATTTCTATCCTGTTCGTCTCGCCCGCCTGGCCCTTTAACGGCGGCGGCGGCGGCGGTGGCGGAGGCGGCGACGCTGTCATGCTAATGAAAACGGCGCTCCCATTCCCTCGGCCTTCGGTCCGTCTCCCTCTGACTCGCGAATAAAAGTTAATGTTCCCGCTGCACTGCAGTGACATTCAGGACTCCGTTTAGCCATGAAGGAACGCTAGCAGGTATTTAGCTAGGTGGAGCGCGGCCCGGCGCCCGGTACAGGGCCCGTTACGTGGACCCCGCAGCTCAATCAAAGAGCACTTAGTGGTGTCATATTGATTGTAGCGACTTAACCCCCTTCACTTGCCAATGGGCTTCTTTTTGGCAGCCTTCCCAAAGACACTTGCCACAATGGCCCGCGTCTCCACCCAGAGTTTATAAGCTACTCTTGTGTTCCGTATATAGCATCGCGGGGCAGAGAGTAAAATGGTGGCGGTCAAATTGAACAAAGTAACATGAGGATGAAGATGGTCGAAGGAATTGCGACCTTGCATTCTTTATGTTGATACTCTTTCTTTCAGGGGAAATGCACATTTTGTTCCATGTATAATAGAGTAGTAATATCTTAAGGCATATGAGTTCAATCTAAGTTGCCAGGACATGCCGCGACTGGTCCCAGGCTGTATGAGAGGCCCCCTGCGTGTGCACTACTCCGAGGCTGTATAAGTGTTGTGTACATTTCCCACTCAAAGGCTGGCCCTGGTAGTGCAGCATTAACTTTAGGAGCTCAAGTGGGGCCTATTACAACACTGCAAAGTTGGACACTTATCAGTTTATAGCAGGGTTCTCTCTGAGAGCAGATTGTTTTGATGGATGGCACCTGGTAAGGCCTTTTGCGAACTGAACTGCAAAAGAAAAAAACACTGTTGCGCTCAACATAAATCGGAAGAAAGAAAACCTTGAATATCTCCTTAACCCCCCCAATAGGCACGGCAAAGACGGAGCAGAGAAACGGTATTAGAGAGCTGTGCTTGTATTATCTAAAGCTAATATCTGGGGATTATATTTGTTGACTCCTCCTATGTCTTTGGTTAGGCAGTGGGCGTTTTCCTTTCCTTTTGAAGCACTGATGTGTTTTCTGCTGGGTAAGCCTAGTCTAGTTTAGGCGACTCCCCCCTGACATTTGATCAACTCATTGAAGTATTAGCACAGGTGTTGGACCGGGGGAGGGGTCAACAGTTCACCTGATTACTCAGCATTCCTCCACTGAATTGTCTGCTCCCAGCTCACCCCACATGTTCAGATGTGGCCATGAACTGGAATGCTTTTGATCTGCATTGCTAATTAGTCAGCACTGGATTTCATGGAGTCCATAACATGGCATGCATGAGTAGGAAGAATGACTTGTATGGATGCAAGGTCGACTCATGCGGACTCGGACTGATGGGGTTCATTCTGCTGCATTCTAATGCATTAGTTGAATTGAAATATTTAATTGAAATTCTCGAAGCTCTTCAAACAAATGACAGCAGCCTACGCTACTTTGTAAGAGTTCACCCTTTTTTTTTAAAAAGGGGAGTGTGAAAGAAATGTAAATGGATTGCAACAGGTTTAACTCCCGGGTCTGTGGAAGTCCACGCGTACTCCCTGCAAAACCGGCCTCAGTGTTTATTTGGATGGCTCGTCCAATCAGAAACCAGGGTTGTGAGATGGAGGACTCCCATTTGAGATTCCCTCCTCCACACCCCCACCCCACCCCACCCCACCAAAACCCACCCATCCAAACTAAACCCAAATGCCCACAATCCTTCTGACTCGGGTGTCGACTTACAGTCCGGGGGTTGGGGGGGGGGGGGGGGGGGCGTTGGGGGTCATAGCCTCATTGACCACCGGTCTCTGAAGCGTGATTGATTAGGTGGTGTTGGAGGCCAACGGCGGACCTCTGAGAGGACAGGGGTCAACTCTCCTCTCCGGAGTTGCTTCCTTTGGTACAGTCGCCTCACTCCTCACTCGGCCTCGGCCTCTGTCTCCGTCCCTGTCTCCGTCTCTGTCTCTGTCTCGGCCTCTGTCCGTGTCTCTTTTTGGGTATTTTTTTGGTGTGGAAAACATACTTTTATACTGCCAAAGCAAGTATGAAATATCAATAAACATTTACTTAAAAATAAAGTTGTACCACAATAAATGAATGTGTAAACAGAGCAGTGTAACATTGCAACATTCCAATCAAATATGTAAATAAAGGAATGCACTATTTAGTTACAAAATACAAACGGAAACATTTGGCTTTTAATTTTGAAAATACAAAATAAATATGTATAAAGTTAATTAAAGACACCTTTCTTTTCACTAATGTATTTAAAGGTAACAGTTTTGTTTGTATTCACAGTATGTCTGTGAACAGAGGTCAGCACGGTGCAGACAGTGACGGAATACAGATGATTGCCTTTCATTTTCCTTTTCATCATTATCTCAGTCACAAACGTTTCTCATTATAAGTCATGTTTTCAAACTATTTTGGGTTGTTTGTAATGTGCGGAAATGTGTCTCTGATGCCTTGGTACAGTTGGCAGGTAGTGAACTCGGTTTAACCCTCATTTTTTCTGTCTCTGGCGGCCACTCGATAGTGAGGCTGTGCTCACTGAGTCTGTACATACTCAAGGATTTCCTTAGTTTTGGATCAATCACTGTGCTAAGGTATTCTGCCACAGTGTATTTTCTGTTGAGGGCCAACTGGTGAGGTTTCTGTCTGGTTTTTCTGCTTGTGTTTGTGAACGGAGTCCCAGAAACGGCTGGTTCAGCGGTCATCTCTCTCTGTAGGTGAGGGCTTTGTTATGGAGCGTGTCAGGCTCACTTACTTTTAGGGGATTATTACCTTTGAATGCTTCCTTCTTCATTTTGATAATTAGGGGTAATGTCCTAATTCTGCTCTGCGTGCATTATTTTGTTTTTTCTTTTGAAAGCAAAGAATGGATTTGCTTGCACTGCATGCAGAGTCTCAATTGATGTTTGTCCCATATGTCATTTCTCTCTCTCTCTCTCTCTCTCTCTCTCTCTCTCTCTCTCTCTCTCTCTCTCGTGCGCTCCCTGGGAAATTGGGGGAGGGTGGACAGTATCAATTGAACTTTCTTCCCTCTCGCTTCAGTTCTCTCGCTCCCTCTTTCTTTTTAAGTTGCTCTTTCAAAATTGTAGGGAAGGGAATTCAATGGGCAGGATTTAAAGAGGCGCTTCGAAGCCAAGTTACAACATAGTCAAAGAGAAAGAGGGCGGTGGTTAAGGTTTTCCTCTGATTAAAACGAATAACAATCCTTAGTCCCTTACAAGTGGTTAAAGATACTACAGTAGACAGACATTGCATTTTGTCGATGTAAACTCGGTTTATTAAAGGGTCTACCCAAACACTCAAAAGTTCTCAATCCAAAGTAGGATTGAAACGTCAAATCTCCCATCTTCAATCTCAAAAAAATCGAAATCAAAAAATGACCAATTAAATACATGAAGCAAAAAAATAATAATCTGCTTATTAAAAGGGAAACTAAAGGAAAATGTTTAGCAGCCTGTTCAGAGGGAACGGGCTGCTAGCCAGGCCTGATTGAGCCACGATTTTGGAAAGCCGCTGCTGGGAACATTGACCATGCTTTGAGCCGCAAATTCAAGAAATGTGAGACTTGTCCACGTCGCAGCCTCCTGCGGGGGCTCCCTAATGCACTTTGTGAGTCATAGGACCCAGGCATTAAACACTTTTAAAAACCCCGGCTCCACCGAACCGACCACACCACTGCCCCGGCCCCCCCCAAGGCCTCGGGGTCAGGTGAAAGGCCAGGAATCCTTAAACAGGGGAAGGGAGAAGGAACGATAATAAGAAGAAAGGGGTCGGGGGAAGGGTGTGGAGT
>OLKM01000095.1:173370-195260 GCA_900291075.1 Melanogrammus aeglefinus
AGAGAGAGGAGGATGAGGACGGAGAGGAGTAGGACGAGGAGAGGAGAGAGAGAGGGGAAGGGAGGGAGAGGGAGGGAGGGAGGGAGGGAGGGAGAGAGAGAGAGAGAGAGAGAGAGAGAGAGAGAGAGAGAGAGAGAGAGAGAGAGAGAGAGAGAGATGTTGACCCATTTCAGGATTCCATTGATTGGAAGTTCCAGCCTATTTATTTTTAATTAGGTACTGTGTTTATTTTATTTTTTTAGGAATATAAAAATTAGGTAAAAAAAAACAAACGTGCATAAATCATGCACCCTTTTATTTCCCCAACATCTTGAGGGGGGGTAAAGCAGTTGTCCAGTGCGTACTCCACCTGCATTCACCTGGCTCATATCCGTTTTCATGGGGTAGCCATTAATGAGGAGCCTGCGTCTGCTAGCTGTTGCAGGGGCTTGTTTGATCTGCGAGAACCAATCAGGTGCCCATGTTGGCAGGCCTCTGGGCCTTGTTCAAGCTCTCGCCCTCCCCACGCCACAGACACACGGTCGCTTCCTTGGGTCTGTCCAGGGGAGATATACGGCCTGGAGAAAGAGATGCCAGAGCCAGGGAGGAAGTTCTCAAGATAGAGGAGACACTGTGTGTGTGTGTGTGTGTGTGTGTGTGTGTGTGTGTGTGTGTGTGTGTGTGTGTGTGTGTGTGTGTGTGTGTGTGTGTGTGTGTGTGTTGGCGGTAGGGGGTTTGTGGGGGGGGGTGGGGGGGGTGGATGAGGCTGTGGTGGGCCTGGGAGCGTGGGTGGATGAGGAAGGGCACTTCGGGTGGATGAGGAAGGCACTTCTGGTTCTATATCAGTTTTGACAGGCCCCCAGTTAACGGACCCACTGTTTCTTTTTGTTTTCTTTTGTCGCCATCTACAAAGGGTTTATTGAAAATGGCTGTATATCTTGTCAGAAGAAAAATCCTGGTCAATCTGCCTTTTTAATCGCAGCCTTGTGTCACGACTGGACGTGGAAACTGTTATTTCATTGAACTTTACTAGAACAACCCTGGCTACTTAAATGAGCCCCTCTAATGCACAGTCATAAATTCTTGAACTTGTAAACCATTTTCTAAATCGCCATTCACTGCTCTTTATTTGCCTTAACAGAGAAAATTGTGGCTGTGTCTCTCGGGTCAAAACCTGAGCTGTAAAGTCATGTGAGGTCTGACTCTCCTCCATGCTCTCTCCCTCTCTCCCTCACTCCCCCCCCTCTCTCTGGGGCTCTCCTGGTTCCTCCGTGGGACCAAACACTTGTTGGTAAAACGGAATAGTTCCCCCTCCTGGACGGTGGCAGTATTGCAGGCTGGAGACGCTTGTCTCCCCCGACGTTAGTGACGCAGTAATCGATCCCCTATTCAATTGTTTCGCCTGTTAGGTCTCAAACTGACACTCATCTTTATACTGTCAGTATTTTTCCTCTGCTTCTCTTCCCAATGGGGCAGCCAGGCAGTGCCATTTGTTTTGAATGAAAGAAGTCAATGTTTTGATAACTGCTTAGGCCTTCTCCTTGCTATCTAGGTCACCAGACTTCTTGTTCTTGCCCTCCACCGTTAAGGTTTGAAGATGGGGCTTATTTAATGGTGATTTAGAACACTTTAAGGTTAAATGGTTGTATTACATTTGGTATAATGGTATTTTATCCTGCTGGGGGAATGAATCCATGGCCAATTTAGTATGACTACCGTTGATGATTCTTTCTCATTCATCAACACAGATGAGCAAGTTTTTCCTGGCCTGACCATACCATCATAATAAATCTTATTTCTGGTGAGAAATGGCAAAATACAGATGGAAATGTTTGTTTAGGAATCTTGCCGACATACCGATGAGGATTGTTTAAAGTGTACAGCCAACACAAACGTGAGCAAAAGTGCTCAAACGAAACGCAGAAATTTCCGTCATTGGAACTCCTTTAGGGCCAGTGAAAGGGCATTTCTTGTTTTGAATATTTGTCAGTGCGTAGTGGGCATATTTTTTTCCACAGTAGGTTGACATTTCTTCAACTATGGCACCTTCCTCTCAAGCAGCCGTTTTATTTTGCCATAATAAGTTGTGTTTTATATAATGCATCATATTCAAGATAAGAATATATCTTTATGTATCCACTAGGTTAATAAGGATCAACGGCAACATTATGTTCAATTTACTGAGGTAAGGCACTTCTTAATCAGACTTATTTTTAGGCCGTAGTTCTTTGCTTTCCCAAAGCTCGGTCTTTCCTGTTTATGTTCTCGGTTTGGTTTGCTTACATCTGTGGGGGTTCCATTGGAAAGGGAAAAGGGATGTGAAAGTGGATGCCATCTTGGAATAAAGCAGAACCAGCATTGGCAAGAAAAGACCAGCAAAGAGCCATCAACTGAACAAAAATGTGTGTGTGTGTGTGTGTGTGTGTGTGTGTGTGTGTGTGTGTGTGTGTGTGTGTGTGTGTGTGTGTGTGTGTGTGTGTGTGTGTGTGTGTGTGTGTGTGTGTGTGTGTGGAGTAGGTATGTGGGAATAGACACGCACGCACTCACGCACACGCGCGCGCGCGCAAACCTCCTTTACCCAAAATCAATTCCCTTTCTAATGGAATTAAGAGAGATTGAGGGACAGCACTGTATTAGGTCTTCAAAAGACGCAGCCCCCCCCACCACACCTCCCCTACACACACACACACACACACACACACACACACACACACACACACACACACACACACACACACACACACACACACACACACACACACACACACACACACACACACTCAATCCAACCTCTCAGAGGGCATGTGCTTTTTCCCCAGCTGTTTTTTTTTTTTATTATCGACAGACTGCTGATCTATAAATAAAGTCTTCTACAGCAGACCACAAAGACATGGTCTGGTCCCTGCGTGTTCTGGTTCCAAGGTCACAGCCAGCCGTGGAGCCCACAGCGCCCGCCTGCGTCTCAGATCCCCGTCTTTCATTAAACATTTACCAACAGCTCCTATTAGAACTATTTGAGGATATTTGAACAAAAAACGATATCAAAATGTCCTTTTTGTTACGGACTGGACGATGATGATAATCATTATACACGTTATATATGTAACGCCTAAGAATGCAGCTCAAATTGCTGTAAAATACGGCGCAAAACAAAAGACACCTTTTTAAAAGGAAACGCAACAATAACATCAACAAAGTGCTACAATACTACAATAATGCAACAAGTACAATACCGTGCAAGAGAAAGAAAAGGGAACTGCAGGTTAAAAACTAAAACATAAATCAGTACAATAAAATCAACAGAGAAAACAGCATCGATAAAATGCTAATTAGTGGCTATTTATTTGTCTTATAAAATGCCAATTAAAAGCTACCTTCAAGAGACATTTTAAGTGGAGCTTAAAGGTGTTTTTTGTGCTTGCTTCCCTGATTTCTTTGGGTAACAAACTCCCCAGTAAAGGGGCGTAATGAGTAAATGCAGCATCATCAACTTTGTTTTGGGCTCGATGGTACCCTCAAATAGGCCAGCTGCAAAGGAGTGCTCTTCAGGGCGTATAGGTTGTCAGCGAGTCAGTAAGGTTGGCTGGTCCCAGCCCAATTGGTGCTTTATACAAGGGTAGAAGGACTTTGAAGTGAAGTGATACATGGCTCCATCACTCCAATCAACTAGCACCCCCCCCCCCCCCATCCCATGATCGCCCCCACTGAAGCCCACCCATCCCCATCACTCCTTGGAGCTTTTTAATCCGATTATTTTCCATCTGAACTTTCTTAACGTTTGCATTTATGTATATGTTCTGGGAAGGCTGAACTACAGTAGAATAAAAATAAAAACATGGATGAATGCAATATAAGTAAACCGAAGTACAATAAATGACAAACACATTTTAAGATAAATCCCTCTCATTTCCCATCGTCCAGCATCACCCTGTACAGAATATAACCGCACTGTTGACAAACACTGAAATATAGCTTAAATATAGTTTAAGCTTAAACTTGGAGGAATAAAAGAAAATGTCACCTGAACAGGAGCAGACCAATTGTGTATGAAATTACCAAGAGTATAATCATGATAATAAATAAATACAATTATGAAATGAAATGAAAACCTGTAACATTAATATGAACAATTAGGGGTGAAGGAGAGAAACATTAGCATGACAAAAACAGAGGCGCATTATAAGTGCAAGGTGAGGTGATTTTGTAAAACTGTTTTGAAAATACCAAAATGTATTAGTTGAACCCTAGTTCACAAGATGGATCTCTAGAGCCCAATTTGGGTATTTCTCAAGGTTCTGAAATAGTTATTCTATTCTCTACCTTTAATCCCAGGCTTTCTTTGCATGTGTCTCTGTGTGTGTCTGCCAGTGTCGGGATGTTTCGATGTGTGTGTGTGTGTGTGTGTGTGTGTGTGTGTGTGTGTGTGTGTGTGTGTGTGTGTGTGTGTGTGTGTGTGTGTGTGTGTGTGTGTGTGTGTGTGTGTGTGTGTGTGTGTGTGTGTGTGTGTGTGTGTGTGTGTGTTGCGCCTGCTTTGGCTGGTCGGTGTGAGGAAGTGGGGACTAAAGTGGGGTGCTTAGGTATTTTGTTCGTAATGCATCCCTTGGTCAGGTGTATGTAGTGTGTGTCTGTGTATGTCTTTGCATGGCTGTGTGTGAGCATGTGTCTTTCCCCTGTATTTGTCTGTGCACGCGCATGTGTACATTCATGAATGTTCGGGCACGCACACAGGCTGTCTAGGGAACCTTAAAGCGTTTGACTAATGTGGGTCCGGTCACACCCTCCTGGTTCCCCATTCACATTGTCTGCCAGCCCTGCCCATATGGCCGCTAAGCAGGGCGACATCTTGGGAAGCCTGAGCATTTATTCTCCTTTGCAGCATTTACAGCAGGGAAGAGGGAGAGGGAGAGAGTGAGCGAGAGAAAGGGAGACAGAGAAACAGACGGAGAGAGAGAGACGGGGCTAAAGACGGAGAAATGGAGTGAAAGACGGAGAGGGACGGCGACATAGAGAGAGACCGAGCGAAAGACACAGAGAGAGCTGGCTTGAGAGAAACAGAGAGACAGATGGAGAGGGAGAAATAGAGGGAAAGAGAGGACTGACTATCCTTACTGTTTCCCCTTTAAAATGTATTGACAGAGAAATAAGAAAAATCTCTAAACTCCTGGGGGAATGTGAGGTTTCAGCCACCAAACATCTGCCACATATTATATTCAAGCATATTATTATTATTATATTTTTTAGTTTGGTAATGTTATTAGTTAGAAATAGTTTTATTCAATTATAAGGCTCCAAATAAATGTGAACCCCTATTTTGCTGAATGCTAAACCCAAGCATCTTGGAAAAGTATTTTCCTAGATGCAGCTAATATTTAAAAAGATTTCTTAAACTTGTTATTCAATTGTGTCAAGTCTTTTGCGGCTGCAAGTGCATTAGAATTTCCACGTACAAATGCATCAGAATCCACCGAATCCCTGACCTGTACAGATGCAGTATCAGAGCCGCCATGACGCGGCGTCGAGCCTCTCTGATAAATGTGGCGTCAGGCCGCTTTCGACAAGGTAGCGCACCCTTTTCAGCATTTGGTTGGACCTTTTTATAGATGTGGTGTCGGACCAGTTTAGACGCACCGTCCGATCCGGATTAAGAAGCGTGACCACCAGCTTTCGGAAGTCTGACCAGTTTAGAAACGTGTCGGAAGCTTTCAGTTGAGGGGGTGGATGGGTGTGTGTGTGTGTGTGTGTGTGTGTGTGTGTGTGTGTGTGTGTGTGTGTGTGTGTGTGTGTGTGTGTGTGTGTGTGTGTGTGTGTGTGTTGTGTGTGTGTGTGTGTGTGTGTGTGTGTGTGTGTGTGTTGCGCGCCCGCCCGCCCGCCCCGCCCGTGTGTGTGTGTGTGTGTGTAAAGAAGTGAACGAGGACCTGAGAGGGAGCTGAAACTGCACGTGTTGAACAGCGTTTAGCTTCCTGAATCAACATATCTCGACCTTTACTATAAATACGACCCGACTTTAGGGAACCCAGAAATCACATCAAAACTAGGCGAAGGGTAACACATCCAACACCTGTTGAGTCAGTCGCTGTGTCTTTCTCTGTCTCTCTCCAAAATACTAATTTGCATTTAGAAAGTAAAACTAGTTATTTTGACAAAGTAATGATTTTTTTCCATTTTCAATGAACATGGTGAGCTTCACTCTAATAAAATTGTGTTCATTTTTGTTTTGAAATAAATAATTATGTTTCAAATAGATATGGGTTCATTGTTTAGGGAGAGAAGGGGGAAAAAAAGGCAGGCAGCAGACAAATGCAGTGCTATTTTGTTCTTTGCGTAAAACAATGGAGCGTTTCTAAGTGGGACAAATAGAGCACATACGAACAACATGGCTGCGCACATATCTCCTCCACATACTTTGTCTCTGTGTCCTGTCATTTATTTTCATTGGTTTTCCTCCTTAATTGACGTTTCACTGGAAGAGCATCTTTGTGTTTGACCTTGGGGAGTCAGTCATATGACTGCGTTTGTGCACTTAGCTTGAGGGACACACACACACGTCTGCACACATACACACACACACACACACACACACACACACACACACACACACACACACACACACACACACACACACACACACACACACACACACACACACACACACACACACACACACACACACAATCACTGTTGTGATTTTATTTGATAAATCCCCCACTATCGGCCATTTTGCTTTGCATAAATGCAATCTTTTGAGTGCTGAGGAAAAATGAGGCATTCTTCTCAACCGCGGGAGTTAGTACTTGACAATCGCTTTATTTGTCAAGCAGCCTGAGTGTAGCGGAATAAGTAATTTGTCGTGGATTTGACGTGAGAAAATGTATTGGGGAGGTTGCACTGCAGCATAACTACCACCCTGATGCATGTGGGGAAAACAGACGTCGTGCCGTGAGGACCATTGGTGACAGCGGCTTAATCCCTGATTTTAATGAAACATCACAAACGTTGAATTTCTGGAGTCTAATGGCCTTTGTTGGCCCGGCAACACCGTACAAACACACGGACCTAGGGATCGGGCTCGCACAGAAAAATAAATGGATTCATATGAATGAGGTTAAAAGATTGTTTCTTTATGTCACTCTGAGTGGTCTGATTCTTGGCGGGGGTAACAAACCGCTGTTTGTCATAGTGGCCCCTGCTGGCTGTCTCTCAGCACTGCACTCAGTGATCACCCCTCACCCCCATACTCTACCCTCACCCACCTGAAGTCCAAGCTGCCTGATGGCCAGCATGCACACACACTAGCAAGGATACTACTGCTTGACATTCAGTGTCAATAATGCATTTGTTTCTTTATTTAGGTGGTTTCACGAGCACAAGCCAATATATGGGTCTTCTTTGTTTAATTTTCACTAATTGTTTTTTTGACCTTATCAAAACCCCGTCAAGGTGAATCGTGTGAATGCTTAGCTGATATCGATTGTGAATTCCTTAATCTTTGTTTTGTGGATTGATTGGATATTTCTTTACCATCGTTATTATGTGGGCTCTCTAAAAGATGTAGCAGGGCAGGACCATTTGTCTGCGTGCGTCCTTGGCCAGATGAGAAAACAAATAATTTAGACTGTCTCTTGAAACCCCTGTAAGCCTCAGACAGTCTCAAGAAAACACCTTTTACCGTTTCTCCTCCTTCTCCTCCTCCCTCTCTTTCTTTCCCCCATTCTCTCTCTCTCTCTCTCTCTCTCTCTCTCTCTCTCCTCTCTCTCCCTCTCTCCCTCTCTCCCTCTCTCCCTCTCTCTTTCCCTCTCCATCTTCCTTCCCCCTCCGTATGAATCTGCTGTATCTCATTCCCGGGCGCTAATTCCAATTTAATTGCCAGTAGCCCGAAGCCTCCTCAATGGGAGTAACAAATGGTTTGATTCTGTAGACTTCATCAGGCTGCATTTTAAATGCGACACAGTAACCCGGCGTGAATGCCAATGAGGCCGCGGCGAGCAGCTCCCCTGTTTACTAATTATCCCTTTTCTTACTCCCAGCCACCCCTGCGCAAGTTGTCTGATTAAATCGGATTTGTGGGATTGTGGGATGAGGTTGTGGAGGGAGGGAGGGAGGGAGGGAGGGAGGAAGGTGGTGGTAGGGGGGGCTCTTTTGTAATCACATCCCCCCCACCTCCCCTTTGAGCTTGACCGGTGATGCCACTGTAAAAAAGTTGACGTTGTTAATAAGGGTGCTCGTTCAGCGCTCTCGCTCTCGCTCTCTCGCTCTCTCGCTCTCTCGCTCTCTCTCTCGCCCTGTTTTTGTTGTGAGGATGCGCGAGACGTTTGTAATCTGTTGCTCGGAGCCAGTTAACGAGCAGTCATGACATGGAAGAGGGGAGGGTGGGACGAGGCAGGGGGGTGCGCAGTGCTGTACTCATAACACACGACGGCGTGCATGCAAATGATGCCACATTTAGCTCTGTGTGTTTTTGTAATGCACGCGGTTTCGGCTTACAAGGTCACGTCAGAATGTCCCTTTGTGCTTTATGCCTCACGCTACAGACATGCTTCGATCCGCTCATGTGGAAATCACACGATGCTCTCCGTCCTTTGTGATCCTGTGAGGTCTATCCTATGCTTCATCGAGCGGATAGATGTACTGTTGATCACCGGTATTTGTAAATCATGTAAAACCCTCGCGGCCACCGCTTTGAAGTCATTTTTTTGGTTTGCGGGGTGGGGGGGGTGGGGGGGCGTTTATTGCGACACAACGACCATCATGACGATGATGATGACACTCGCGGTCGGTTGGAATGAGGGGGGGGGGGGGGCTGGCTATAAAGACTTCTCCCTGTCAACTAAATGGGCAGTTGCGCGGCCATATGGCTGCGCTGACATTATCTCTGGGTAATTAATATGGCATCTCGCCTGGCATCTGGTGGCATTAATCTCGTCCGGCGCGCCGTCTCTGTGACAGCGTCAGCCCCTGCCGCGGGCCCAACCCCCCCCTGCCCCAACCGCCCCCCGCCGTTCCTCTCCTCTCCCCCCCCCACCACCCCACCCACCCACCCACCCAGACGTGAGTTATCGCCGGCCTTGGCGTTGGCATTGCCTGCACACTAGCCTAGCGAGCGAGGTGTGCGGTTAGCTTGTTTGCTTGTTTTGGCGGTGCTGTGTGGTTTTAATGGAGATTGCCGTCTACAGTGACTGTCGCCCTTTTGTTGACTGATGCTCGCTTAGCTGATTCGTCTCCCACCGCATGTAAGGGCGGCTTCGCGGTCTTAAAATATATAGCGGCAGGACTGGGATTCATCCACACATCTACAGTTGCGTCTATATTTGAACAGAAATATATCCATATTCATAAATTAATACATTTTTACATGATATTTATATATGATATTCTTTCTTCGAGGAAATATTGATTGAAGTGATAATTTAACAAAGGTGTTGGGTGATCTCCAATTCTACCATATTGGAGAATGATAAATGCACCGTGGACTTTTGATTTGACGTCTGTTTTCGAGCGGTCTTGCTGGGCACAGTGTGTTATGTGTTTCTCAGCCCCTCGCACAATGGTACCCCCCCACCAGCCCCCGCTAGTCATCTCTCACATTTAATTACAGAGATAAAAGGCACCACCGAAAGTAAACATTTCCTTTGGTTTGTGCTCCTAAACTAGTGCACAAACCAAAGGTTTTTTTTCTTGTTATTTCTTTGCTTCTTTTTCTTTCACTCCCAATTCCGAGCGAGAATTGAGTAATTCATGAATGAATCGGCAATAAGTGAAACTGTAGCTCTATTATCAGCCTAGCAGCTGTTTCTCGCACTCTCAAACAGTCTCCACTTACATCCGCGCTCACCTCATATGTACTATGCTAATTCCCTAGTGTCTCGGCGTATGGACACGCGCACGCCCGGACGCGCACATTTGCAAACATAAGCATGTGTCAAAGCCAACAGGCACAGCCGATGCCTACTACGACGGGCTATAATTTTACGCCTTCCGTGTTGCATATTTATGCAACACCGCCCCCCCCCCCCCCCCACCGCTCTCCCCATCCCCTTCCCCCGCCACTGTACATGGTAGGTGTCTAGGTGTCTTTGTTGACGTTGAAATTGGGCGAAAGAAAAAAAAAGCCTTTGTGCTTGTCCTTGGGCTCAGCGTCCGTACGGCGGAGGCGTGTGGAGGATGGCAGGGATCTGGCTGGAAACGTGAGCCAAGAAGGGCAGACGTTTTAGTGATTGCTATGTCACACGCGGAGCTAACCCAATGCGGCTAATTTTAAAATGGATGGTTCGCTCGGGTTGAATAGCATTAGCCCACGCTCGGGTCCTCGACGTACACGTTGTGTTGTTTTTCGCATCCGGTATTTGTAGCATGAGTGGCGCTCCGCAGATGTACCCGCAGCGTCCGTGACATTCCGGGTTCAGAAACCCACTTTTCTTATGTCTTTTGTCCGTCAGCCGTTCGTTCTGGTTAATGTAGCGCTAACACCGAGGTAGAATTAATGAGGCCAATCAGTTGGTCTCAGTGCGCGGTCGGCGCGACAACGCGACGAGACTCTCAAACCTTCCGAATCGGGACCGTCTTTCGGTTGTCTATCCACAACCGAAACAGAACGTCCTCCGCGCGCAGTCCTCTTCTTCTTTTCCTCGGTCACCCTCTCCAAAGGGAGAGGAACAAACTGAACAGAAATTTGACTTGACGGACTGGAGGTTTGCCCGCCTACACCTCGAGAGAATGACAATAAATAGCCCCCCCCTTACCCCCAAAAAACGCTCTCCATCTCACGCATAAGTGGCGGTCATCATTTATACCCACAGCCGGCCACAGACCACGGCTTCGCCCCGCGTTAGGTTGGCCGTCGCTCTGAAAAGGTCGCAGAGCGGCACTTTGTGGACGCTCCCTCCGCAGGGGGCCGTGGGGGCCAAAATGGATCGCGTTGCAGCGGGGGAACGGGGGGGGGACTATCTGTCTATAAATGTCTATTGTTATTTACACTTAGTTCCCACCCCACAGATTTCTGGAAAAGGTCCCCTAGGTCCCGTCCCCCCCCACCCCCTCCATCCTGCAATTTCACACCACAGCCAGCGGCGCGGCTGTCGTTTTTTTGGCAGTTCGTAGGCCAGCATTGTCCGCGTTCAGCAGGGACCCCCTGCAGGGCAGCCATTGTGGCCTACCGACCGCCACAGAGGGAATGCTAAAGGGGGGAGCCCTGGTCCCACACACACCACCATCACCACTTCCACCCAGCCCGGCATCCACCCTCGCCCCTGGGTGCATACACTCCCCTCTCGCACCCCCCATGGATCCCATGCATTTTCCCTTCATCACCAAACGGCACACACACATTTGTAGACATTTTAAATGCATTATTCAATGCGATTGTTCTGGAGGGGGGGGGGGGGGGAGGTTCTGCGCTCCTATTGGACCACCACATTTTTTGTTGTAAACGTTTTTTTCCGTTTGGTCAAAATCCCAAATGCCAATACCTCACCAGCTTCACATTGTAGCTCCATCGACTTGTATTGAGATAAGTACTTTCAGCATTACACCACTATAAGTATAGTTAAGTATAAGTATATTTTGCAGATTATGACTAAGCGTTTAGACGTAAAGAAATAGCTAAATCCAGCTTTGGCTTTAGATGTACAGGGGTGAAGTGAGATGAGTATGTTCTTCATCATCGCCATGTTGCTTCGTAGCTCATCGCGGTGGGTCAAGAGGGAGCCTGGCTTATTGGACTGGCATCAACAGCAACACGCAGTAGCTAGGCTGGGCGAGGGGGGGGGGGAGAAACACTTTGGTAATGACCTAAAATTGAACACCACACGCTAAAGTCCCACTCCTTTATGTCTCATTAACTCTAGCAGGTGCTCTGCTTTCCACGTGCGCTGGCGCAGCGTTGCGTAGCGCTCGGTCACGCCGCGTTTAGCTGTCCCAGAGAGAGAGAGAGAGAGAGAGAGAGAGAGAGAGAGAGAGAGAGAGAGAGAGAGAGAGAGAGAGAGAGAGAGAGAGAAGAGAGAGAGAGAGAGAGAGAGAGAGAGAGAGAGAGAGAGAGAGAGAGAGAGACAGAGAGAGAGAGAGAGAGAGAGAGAGAGAGAGAGAGAGAGAGAGACTCTTTCCTTTCTCTGATGTTGTTCGCATTTGTCAACACACAATTGCGTACCAGCCCATCTTAACAAAACAAGAAATTCAGCGACTGGCTGCCCTTGCAGCACCCGCACCGTTTCAAGAGAACACTAGCTGGAGCGCGGCTTTAGTTTTGTGATTATCTGTGTATGTTCGGCGACCGAGGGAGAAGCTGTTCCCTACAGAGACAGAGGGGCAAGTCCACTAGCTTATCTCTCAGCTGTCATTCACGTTGCTCTTCACGCAATGGGGGGATTCTAAGTAGTTTGTAGTACAACACCTCTCCTTTTTACCAGTAAAGGCGAGCGGTGAAATGTGTTCAGTAAATGGCCACCACCCCATTGCAATGTTAACCTCTACCCAGCCCTCGCCCCTCTCTGTTAACCAATGCTCAGGCTGTGTTTACATGTTTTGCGGACCGACATACATTTCTCTGATATCGGCCCCGGACGTGAATGCCCCACAGGTGTAAAAAATAGGTCACATAAAATGGAGGGTCACTGACTGCAGCCACATGAAGATTCAGAGTCAGATGTGTGTGAGGATTCGGGCTGAATGTTGCACGTGAGTCAGATGTGTGTGAGGAGTGATGTTACATGGCGAGTCAATGTGGACTAGACGTGTCGCCACATTGATGGGTTGCTGTGGTGAAAACGTCAAATGAATGAGTTCGACATGATTTCGACAATTATCTCACCATGTTAAATCTTCACTCGTGTCAACATTGAGGGGGTTAAGGCAGCTGTCCGTTGCTGAATCTCAAGAATTGACTTTGGGCTTTACTTCCGCACTTTTACTCAGTCTCATGTTCCGACCCGTGAAGTGCAGCACTTTGGAGTGAAAGACCTCGTTCTTTCTTTGGATGGTGGACTGAATATGTAGTTCTACATCCTCTCTCTATCTCTATCTCTCTCCCTCTCTCCCTCTCTCCCTCTCTCCCTCTCTCCCTCCCCCCCCCTCCAGTCCTGCAGGCACTGTCACCTTGCATCAGGCCAACATTCCTCTCCATTACCGGGCCATCCGTACCCCACTTAAATAACAGCAGCCTTGCCACCACTCTGGGCCTATTAAGGATGCACACAACCATCAGCAGACACAC
Source organism: Melanogrammus aeglefinus (assembly GCA_900291075.1). Taxonomy (NCBI): domain Eukaryota; kingdom Metazoa; phylum Chordata; class Actinopteri; order Gadiformes; family Gadidae; genus Melanogrammus; species Melanogrammus aeglefinus. The sequence continues at coordinate 186,551 of OLKM01000095.1, forward strand.
ACAAACACACACACTTGGCCCAGCAGTGGCACTGGCCTCGGAGGATTATGGGACAGTGCTTTATTTTATTTATTTTAAATAATGTGATTGAGCTCTCTCTGTCACGCTCTCTCTCACCTCATCCATCCTTTCCCTCCCACTCCCAGTTATTCTAGCGTGGTCGCCCTCTGGCCAACTTTATTCTACATTGTCGTGGACCTTCATGGGGTCAGCTCCACTGGCTCCGCCCAACCCGTCTTTTTATCTTCTCTATCTTCATGTATTTGCTGTACAAACACACACACACACACCTTAACCTGCGCTTAGGAACTTGCGGAGATGTTGTTAGATAATTCCCGTCCCTACATCCTCGTCCTCGACGGTAAGGTCACACTTGGTTACGATTTAATAGAATTGCAAAAAGTACGCAATGGTTGATGCTTTCATTCGAACACAATTGAAGCCATTGACGTAAAATGATATTTTTGTGAAGCAAATTCCGAACTGGAAATGTCTCACAAACGCCTCTCCGCATTTACACCTCACCACCGTCCACACAATCTGCTTTGTGATGCTCCTTCTCTCTCTAGTTTGTTCGTTTGTGCGAGTGTGTGTGTGTGTGTGTGTGCATGCGTGCGTTTGTGAACCCAACAAAGTTATTTACCAAGGACGAGTTTATTTATCTTGTCCCTCGCTCACCTCACAATGTCGAGGCGCATTAAGGAGCAGTGAAGGCCGGAGGAGCGTAGTCGACGCTGCGTGTCAATTATGCGACTCCATTGTGACCGCAGCCGTGTGGGTGGATGGCCTCCGCTCTCTGGGAACAAAAGAGCCGGCAGGGGATTGTGCGCACAGAAAGGTTGGCTCCAGGGCCTGTCCTCCAGAAGTGCGTATTTGTTCAAGGGAACATGCGTTGTTCCTGACGGAGCTACCGTACGCCGATACTAGGAGATTTATTGTTACTGTATCCCCTGTATTCAGAGTTTGTAAACGGGGTGTGGGTGTGTGTGGGTGTGTTTGTGCGTGTGTGCGTGAATCGAGGGGGATTTAAATATCCCAAGAACTTGAGGTCAGAGGTCGGCTTACCTTTTGCATTCCATTGGCATACCTCTGTCTGTCTGTCTGTCTGTCTGTCTGTCTGTCTGTCTGTCTGTCTGTCTGTCTGTCTGTCTGTCTGTCTGTCTGTCTGTCTGTCTGTCTGTCTGTCTGTCTGCTCTGTCTGTCTGTCTGTCTGTCTGTCTGTCTGTCTGCCTGCCTGTCTGCCTGTCTGTCTCGGTTTCTCTCTACCCTTCGTCATCCGGTCTAAGAAAATGTCCCATGTCATTATTGTGTTTGGTTTAGTTTTCTCGCCCTTTGTTTCTCCGCTGATTCAACCCTCTTAACAGACGGCATTCTCTGCGTTTGGTTCGATCCCGCTGTCCTGCCAGGTCCAGTGGGATAGAGAGATTCAGAGAGATTCATTCAGTAAGAGCAAAAGTAAGAGTGACGGACAGATGGAAAAAGGGGGTGCATGACAAGTAGAAGGGATTATTGGGGGGGGGGGGGGGGAGTCGTGCTTGTCAGTCAAAGCCATTTAAGCACTTCGATGCTGGAATCTCGAATGACAATGGACTCTGATCGATGATGAGGGCTGCAGGGCGCAGGCTGGGGGAGAGGGGGCATTAAGCGGCAGGGCTGAGGGATGGACAACCTGGATTTAACTCAAAAAAAGAATTGAGGTTAATGTCTAAAGTCTGATTCGATTAATACCCCAAAATGGCTCAGAAACGGGTTGTTTCGCGTTCCTTCGCTTCATGCTTGTTTTGACCAATCCCGGTGGCTGGAGCCAGCGCACTGTAAGAGTGTAAGCGGCAAACTGGTGATCGTTAACACAGACGTTGTGGTTATCACCAATCACTGCATGCCTCGCTAATCGTACAAAAAAATGTGTGATGGTCAGATTAGCTTGTTCCAAGTTGTCAGTAAACCCATCAGGAAAATGTAACCGCACTTGATGACCTTTCCTGTGTTGTACATCCTGGCTTTGTTGACCAAACGATTAATATCTTGTTGACAAGGCTTGCATTTTTTAGCTAGCAGTTATTCCATGTGTAGTCCCTGTTACCTGCAGCTTATGTTATGTATTATGTTTGATAATCCATTTGCTAAGAAGTGTGAAGAGTGTAATTAGCTGCGGATTTTTGTGGAACCAAATAGTCTCAAAGATAGAGAAACACACGCGCACACCCGCGCGTTGCCTCGATACATCATAAACTATTCACAGCTCATTAGACGGTGTGTGAGAATTCCATATCAAAGGTCATGTTTTGCCCTCACAGCTTTGATCATTTGAGGAATAATTTTGACTTCATTCCGACAAACCCTCTTCAGGTTCTGTCACTCTGCATCTCCCAATTGACCCTCTGTCTCTGTCCATCTTTTCTTCCCCCAATCCCCCGGTTTGTCATCGTCCGATCCGAGAGATTGTTGCGTTCACTCTTTTTCTTTTCGCGTGCAACTGTTAGCGCATAATTTGCAAACACCAAGTTAGCCAGCAGTAAAACAGCAAAAGCTACAAATAAACACTGTGTTGAATGGCCACTGTTGAAACAGACTTAATGAACATTTTGCAGGAGTAACCTCTGTAACAGAACAGGAAACCAGGCGTAGCACCGCCCCTTCCAATGGTGGGTTTCCGGCCCCGGCTCTGTGCCGTCTCCCCCCCCCCCAGCGGTTCTGCTCTAACAGAGAAGGACTGCCGGACCCCAGATTAGTACAAGCCTAAGAGAGAGAGCGGAAGGAGATGTGAAGTCAGAGGGAGGGAAGGCTCTGTCTGTACTTGTTAGAGAAGGAGCCCTCTTGGCCACATTCACCGTCCCCCCCCCCCCCCCGCCGCCAAGACAAGGCTTATTGTATTCGTCTTTCTCTCTCTCTTTCTCTTCATCCCTTTCTCCTCCACTTGTTCTCTCCTCCCCTCTGCCGATGCATTTTGTGTCTCCATTTCACCCCTTTTGTTTTTTTTCTGTCATCCCCACACACTCACACCCAACCTCTCTCTGATGCTACACTTTACTCTCACCCGTCCCCTTTCTCTTTTTGCTCTCTTTCTCTCTCTCTCCCACTCTGTCCTTAACCTCATCCCTCTCTTCCTTTCTTAGTTTCTCTCTGTCTCCCTCTTTCTTATTTCGGAGGTGTTTGCAGCAGAGACGATGATTGATCTGATGCAGAGGCTGTCGGCTTGCCCCCCCCCCATCCCTCCCTCCCTCCCCCCCTCCCTCCCTCCCCCCCTCCCTCCCTCCTGCCATTGGTTATGAACATGAGGGCAGGCTTGCAGCTCTTCATAGATTTTTAAATTAGTGTCAGCTTTGCCCCAAAGATGTGTTATTGACTGATGAAATAGAAACGCTCTGCTCCCTCCCAGGAGTTTTCCTGCAGGGTGGTAATTGAAAAAGTGCAAAGGGGAGTGTTTTTTTCCAGAGCTGCGCAAGAGACAGTGTGTGCGTTGATGTACGAGTGGACCCTGTGTGCGTGTGTGTGTGTGTGCATGTGCGCGTCTGCGTGTATATATGTATTTATATACTGGACCTTGAGGTTCACTGCAGCCTCACAGAACAAGAGATCTCTACCTCTCTCAATGCTCAATGAAAGATGATCATTGTGTGCATCCAGCAATCCCACAAAATACAGTACGCCTCATCTCTTGTACACATCAGCCTTCCAGCTGAGACGTCACGTGCAGAAAAGACCCCCCATTGTCAGTCATGCTCACCTGTGTGTGTGTGTGTGTGTGTGTGTGTGTGTGTGTGTGTGTGTGTGTGTGTGTGTGTATGTGTGTGTGTCGTGTGTGTAATGTGAATGTGTGTGGTGTGTGTGTGTGTGTGTGTGTGTGTGTGTGTGTGTGTGGTGTGTGTGTGTGTGTGTGTGTGGTGTGGTCTCAGCCTGTAGTGTTTATTGTGTGTCAGTGTGTGTGAAGGTGTTGTGTGTGTGTGTGTGTGTGTTGTGTGTGTGTGTGTGTGTGTGGTTGTGTGTGTGTGTGTGTGTGTGTGTGTGTGTGTGTGTGTGTGTGTGTGTGTGTGTGTGTGTGTGTGTGTGTGTGTGTGTGTGTGTGTGTGTGTGTGTGTGTGTGTGTGTGTGTGTCTCAGCCTTGTAGTATTAATGTGTGTGTCAGTTTGTGAAGGTGTCTGTGTGTCTCATTCATGTTGTGTGTGAGAGTGTGTGTGTGTGTGTGTGTGTGTGTGTACAATCCTTGGTGTGTGTCTCAATGCATTTGTAAGCAAAGCTACCCCAAGACGCGGTCTTCGGTCCACTCTGATGCCAATCGGCTTTGTTGCGCTTTACACACACACACACACACACACACACAATCAAATCATGCGCACACACTAACCTCAGAAAAAAGTGCGTTTTCACAAACTGTCAACCGCTCGCTGTGTCGGGAAGGAGATATCTGTGTCTGAAGAGTGTTTACGAGGCAGCGGCTGTGTGCTGAATACAGCCTTCCAGCCATGAGCCACGGCTGCTTTATTCTGGCGATTTAGCCACAGAATTTCGACAAAACACACAAGGTCAACAAACGGTGATTCATCCATTTTCCGCGGGGTCTGTTCTGTTGCACGTCGCATCCCATGCGGTGCACTGCCCAGTGACTAACCAGGAGCCACTGTGAAAAAAATCTGGTTCTGACATCCACTGTCTCATATCAACGGCCATTCAAGACAAGCTACACCCGTTCCCCAACGCCTTTCTACGTCGTCGGGGTTTTATTATCTGACCTCACCTCCTGACACCCGCAGGGCGAGCCACCAGACTGCCAGCCTGGCAGCCTGATCCTGACCCTTGTCTTTGTGTGTGCTGTGTCTCCCTCAGGCTCGGACATGGCCATCTTCTGCCTGCTGTGCGGGAAGCGCTTCCAGGCTCAGCCGGCGCTGCAGCAGCACATGGAGGTGCACGCGGGCGTCCGGAGCTACATCTGCAGCGAGTGCAACCGCACCTTCCCCAGCCACACCGCACTCAAGCGCCACCTGCGCTCACACACAGGTCCGTGGGGGGCCGGGGGAGTTCTGCGGTTCGCCTTTTACATATCTGCAGGGTCCATTGTTTTACCGCTCTGGTTTTATGTTTTTTGTTTTTTCCATTACCATATCCCAAAGCATTCCCGTTGACCATCCCTGTAACCAATAACTGATGCCGGTCCCCGGTAACAGGAAATAAGTGACATCATGATTGCTGTCGTGTTTCGAGCTGCATCATGGTAAACATTACCACATTACCACCTCCGGGACATTTATTTTGTATCTTTTTAACCTTCATATGGTTCATAAAGCATTGGCTTGCAAAAAATCACGATAAAACTACAGTTCCTCTTTAAATACAGGTCTCCACATAAAGCTAAATACCACAAGGTCAGTTTAGGTTAGTTACTGTACATCATTGTTCTATATCATTCACCATTCTTGTGATCCGATGGTTCTAGGACACAGTACGTTGTATGCATGTGTAATCATCGTCTAAAGCAGTTTGTGTATTGGATAATATTTGATAATCCTTTTGCTCGCTGGAGGATTTTTGGTAAAATAAAAATAGTAAGTCCCGAAGATGGATAATAAGAAGCTGATGTGAACAAAGGTTATTTGAACGCAGGTTATTTGATGCGATCACGCAGACGTGCGTGTCGGCTGAATAGATCATAAACATTCGCAGTTCATTAGGCGGTGTGTAAAAATCCCATATCAGAGATCCGGTTGGAACCTCCCCATTTGCAGTCGTTGTGAGGAATGATTTTGACTCTATGTGAAGCTCTATATGTACTGTCACTCGAGCTTTCTCTCTTTCCCCTGCTGTCTGCCTCTCTTAGTCTCTGTCCGTCTATTTCTTTGTCCAATCCCCCGTTTTGTTATTTTCTCTGTGCTTGTTCCTCGCCGAGACAAGACAATCATACTAATACATTGTTGTGGAGCCAGGGAGCCAGCCACAGAGAGAGAGAGAGAGAGAGAGAGAGAGAGAGAGAGAGAGAGAGAGAGAGAGAGAGAGAGAGAGAGAGAAGAGAGAGAGAGAGGGAGAGAAGAGAGAGAGACGAGAGAGAGAGAAATAAAGAGAGGAAGAGAGGGAATGAGAAGGGGAAAGAGAAGGGGGAAAAGGAGCGGGGAAGAGAGATGGATAGAGTGGAGGAGAGAGATGGAAAGAGAAGGAGAAAGCAAGGAGAGAGAGAGGGGGGAGAAAGACTAGACAGAGGAAGAGAGAGGGAGCAGCAGATGAAGAGATGCATGAGCAGGAAGAGAGCGAGCGAAGAAGAGGGAGACGGAGGAAGAGGGAAATGGAGGGAGAGGAAGAAACAGAGTAAAAGAGGTAGAAAGAGAGAGGAAGACAGAATGGGGAGGAGGAGAAGGGGATTGATAGGCTGGCAGAGGCAGCCATTCCGGTGTGAAAAAACCCCCGCCATAGCCGTGACAGCATATGAACACATGGAAATGAATCCCATTTTGCTCACAAGGGACCCCCCCCCACGCCTCCTCTCTTCCCCCCCCTCTCCCTCTCTCTCACTCTGCCTCTCGGTCTGCCTCGCTCTACCGGCTGTCTGCGACCTTAAATAACAGTTTCACTGTCGGGGCCGATTTAGCTCACCCGCTCACAGATAAATATTGAAACGAAAGGCGGCGAGATGAGAGCAGCCAAGCCCTATTTACAAGCCAGACACACACACTGAAGGCACACACGTACCACCGTATACAGACGCACTTGCACGCGCGCACACACACTAATCATTAGAATTGTTTTGGTTAAGGAAAGGGGGGGGGGCAAGGGCTGTTGTGGCTGCTTCTTGTACTACTGTACACGCACACACACACCACACCACACAACAGCGCACACATTATTCACACACACACACAACACACAACACACACACACCACACACACACACACCACACACACACACACAACCACAACACGCACACACAACTCATACATACCATACATACACACACACACACACATGCACACACTCATACATACATACATACACACACACACGCACACGCACACATTCATACACACACACACACACACACACACACACACACACACACACACACACACACACACACACACACACACACACACACACACACACACACACTAAAAGCATTGTAGGGGACAACATGAAATCCCTCTTACACACAGAAACTGAAACACACCTTTTCCAAAAAGATGTGATCAACAGCCGCTACAAACCCTACCTTACCCGACGCACGCCGTACCCACGCACACACGCGTGCACACACACTTACCCACACAGACCCACACTCATGCAAAAACCGTCGCACACGCACACACACACACGCACACACACACTCGCATGCGTGCGCACAAACGCACAAACTTGAAGCTGATCTCATGTAGGCGTGTGTTAAATAACAATGAAGCTGTGGCCGTGAAAAAAGCAATCATTTAAATGCGGCGCAGAGCCTTTTGTCAGAGAGGGGAGGGAGGGAGGGGGAGGCGAGGATGGGCGAAGGGGAGGGAGGGAGGGGAGGGAGGGGGGGATTAATAAAGTCCAGTCAGGCTTGGGTATTCATCACTGGGCGCCAAAAATAAGTCTCTAGTGTTTGGTTTTTTTCCCTCTGCTGTGAAGGGGAGAAGCGGAGGCATACAGCGGGAGATGTGTACCTCTTCCCTGTCCTTTGATGTTGCTGATCTCCTCCATAACGAGATATAAAGTGATCTGGGGTCGGCTGGATGTGCAGACCGGGGGGAGGAGGGAGCTCACCTCATCCGTGGAGCTCATCAATTGTTCGCACCGTCGCCCTCTGTGTTTTCTCGGGGGTGACATCTTGAGGGTGACGATTATTTAGGTACTCCCATTACCGTGATTGAGAGTACATTTATTTTCTCTGATTAACACCAGCTATAAAAAAGTAGAGCAAACAAAAGTTTCTCCTTACATATTGCCTCGTAAAATATGAATAAAATATATCTAAAAAATAAATAGACAAATACAGAATCTATGTACTTTTGTTTCCAATAACATTCACCAAATTACAAATGTGCTTTGTGCAATTTGTTGTGTCATAAAAACATGCGCTAAACTTACCATCCAGCGACAAAGTCAAGTCAGTGTGTGACTGAACCATGTCCTAAAGGGCTTTTAACCGTAGCCCCCAACCCCACCACACCCTCTACCCTAGTCCCCACATCTGTTGTTGGGGCTGTCCGTCCAATTGGTGGTACGAAACCAGAAGAGGACCGCTGTGCGGGTCGGCGTGCGCTTGTGAGCACGCAAGAAAGAAAAAAAAAATCTGTTTTAACGGCAGTGGTTATTTCGGCATCTTTAATCTCCTCGTCTCCCCCTCCCTCCCTCCCTCCCTCCCTCCCTCCCTCCCAGCCGGGCTGGCTGGCGGGAGAGGAGACTCATAGAGGGGGAACCTTTCGTGCCGCTATCCGCTCCCCTGCCTAATTTTTCTTCCTCTTTGGTCTCTTTCTCTTCTTTCGTCTTCTGTTCTTCCTCTTCCATCTTGCCCTCCCTTCATTGCCTTCCCTCCTGGTTCCTCATATGTGTAGCTCACTGTTTTCCTTTTCCTGTACCCACCCCTGCCCCCCGCCCCCTCTCCCCTCTGTCCCTCCATCTTTATGCTCTTTATCCTCCTAAATCTCCTCGCAGTGGAACCACGCAATACATCCCACCAGACAGAAAACACACAGCGTCCAATGTATTGTACAAGGTGGACTCACAATGACGGCCGTCAGAGACGCCCTT
>OLKM01000095.1:202296-293350 GCA_900291075.1 Melanogrammus aeglefinus
CTAAAACTCTCCACCGTGGCGGCCTGATTTCGCCTCTCAGAGCCTCTAATGAGAATTGATAATGACTGAACACAAAGGATTGCCATCCCTTTTAACTAGCCGCTTAATTGGGGCAGAGCTGTTACACACTAGAGGGGGCCATATTTGATAGACCTGGCTGAGGAGTTCCACCGCTCACACATCTGTGGCGGTCAGTACGGGAGCGTGCGTTCTGAGCCGCACGGGGGGCCGTCGATCGCCCCCGTCGACGAGGCGGTAATGGATTTGTAATGTTGATTCACTCACATCGACATCCTGCGCTGCCGCCGCCTGTTGTTTTTGGCAAAACTGAATATCGCCGTGCCTCCAGTGAGCCACGAAGTTGAGCGTCGCGCTGACCTGAGACCTGGTGTCGTGTCTTATCCGATCCACCCCGGTAGCACTGGATAATGAAGAGCAAATGAACCAAACATCTGATTTGCCGTTGACTTAGCATCTCTAGCTTAATACATTGCGGATTTGATTGGGTTACAGCCAATCGCTCTGATTTCATTGTCCAATGGAAAAGTGTTGAGAGGGGTCTTGGAAGTCATTTTATTATGTTCTCGTTGTGACCGAGTTGAATCCAATCAAGGTGGCGTCCATTGATTTGGTTCCATGTCAGCCACGTGCCTTCTGACCAATGGAACCGGATCGTTCAACGGGGTTGCGTTCGTTAGCCGTTTCGACATTCTTCAAGTTCTTTTGTACATTTTTCTTCTGGTTACAAGCCCAGGTTGCATTCAATGCCAAGTTTTCTTTCTCTCCCTCTCCCTAACACGTAGCCGCGTACAAACTGACAAACAGAGCCTCAACCTTCAACATTGCTTGCTGTTAACGGTTTCGATTATTCTTTGTATCTTTTTTGTATATTTTCTTCTGTCATGTCCCACCTTGCTTACCAATGCCAAGTGTTCTTTCTCTCCTTCCACCCCCTCCCCCTCCGACCCCACCCAGGCGAGAAGCCTTTCGAGTGCAAGCTGTGCCACCAGCGGTCCAGGGACTACTCGGCCATGATCAAGCACCTGCGCACGCACAACGGCGCCTCGCCCTACCAGTGCACCATCTGCCTGGAGTACTGCCCCAGCCTGTCCGGCATGCAGAAGCACATGAAGGGCCACAAGCCCGAGGACGTGCCCTCGGACTGGCGCATCGAGAAGACCTACCTGTACCTCTGCTACGTCTAGTGGAGCCGTCGGAGGCCGGGGGGCGGAGAGAAGGGGAGCGGGGGCGGGAGAGAGGGGTTGATGGAGGGGACACCAGAGAAAGGGGGCAGCGTTTGGCCTGAGGGTGAGTTTGTGGGTGGGGCTGGGTGGCTGGGGGGAAGTGATGGGGTGATGGTGGTCGCAGGTGGAGGGGAGGGGGGGGGGGGTATGGATATCGGGGTGGCAAGAGGGAAGAGGGCTGGTTAGAAGTCCTGGAATGTGAAACAACAACAAAAAAACAAGACTTGAAATTCGACGGTGTGCGTCGTTTATTTTTGTTGGGGGGGGTGGGGGGTTACGTTTTTTGTTGTTGCTGTCCCATAGTCATGCAAGAAACGACGTGGTTACGAGGACAGCGGTTTCGCAGGGCACCGTGCCACGAACAGTACTACAACAAATGGTGCTCGGTTGCCCAGTGAGGGAAAGGACGTGCAAGGGAGAAGCGAGAGCAGGGAGCGAAAGAGAGAGATATTCTCAGTCACTTTTCGGATTCACCGGGTCGATCACAGCCGTGGTTATTTTATTTTCGTGGTGTCACGTTTTGTACAGCGCACAGCGGCGCCGTCAGATGGCGGCAGAAAGAGACTTTTTTCGCCGCTGGTATTGTTTCAGGCAGCGATGCCCACTTCCTCTCTGTGGGATTTACGGTTGGAGGGGGTTGGGGGTTGTTGTTGTTATTAGTGGGGTCATTGCTGGTCTTCCTGGTCTTCCTTCCTCCATCTTGTGTTGCATAAGGGCTGGGAGGAGGGGGTCAATATACTACCCCGGGGGGCCCGCCTGGAGAGCAATGGCCGCCCGACGTGTCATGTTTAATGATGCTATGTTTTTTAGTTATTTTTTTGGTAGGTCGCTGCAATCCTACGTTTTTCACGGCTTGACTGCACATCTAGAACCCCTCACGACAACAGTTTCTGTTCGAAGCTTCAGTCTCATAGTACGTCCTCACAGAGGCCACTGGGGGGAAAAGAAAAAATAGCATTACAAAATACGCAACTACAATAACACAACAATATAATGCACCGCTCAATCTGTCCTTTATAGAAAAACAAAAAAAACACAGTTGTCTACAAACGTCATTCTTCGTGTTATCTTTATCTCTATTTTTTTCGTCTGTTTTCCAAAACTATCGGTGTAGTACTTTCTACGATGTAACAAGACGCCTATCAACTAATCACACTAAAGACAGACCGGCACCCAAACGGACAAAGAGGTTGTTGTTGTTTTTTCTCAAGAGAACTCATCCGATTGGTCCATTCGTCCCAACAATGGATGTGGAACATGCAACCAAAATGGCTGCTTAACAGAAAAATAGGAGGGAGGGCAGGACGAGGATCTGCTAGAACTGTGAGAAAACAGTGGTGAATGTTTTAGAGAAGACATGCTTGAAATGTACGTGACGCGCCCCTCCCCCCTCCCAATCCCCACATTGTCGGTTAAATGTGCGCGGCCGTTGAGACGGGTCACGGACAATTTAGTTTTTTGTTCACTGTACACCATGAATGTGAAAGAACAGCCCAGAGAAGGTTGATTTTGTTTGTATTTGACTGGGGGAGGCGGAGACAGGGGAATGGGGGTGGGGGGGGGGGGATGTAGGATAACCTAGACCTGGTTTATAAGGCCAAGCCTCATCGACCGCAGCGAAAGGTATTTCAAGCAACACTGCGAGTTACAGCGCTGATGTCGAGGGTAAATACATATCGAAATAAGGTCTGCGGTGAGCGCTAGTTCACAGAGCAAAGGGGTAACGTGTTGCACGGCCTGTTGGGGAGGGGCCGAGGATTGACCATTAAGAGGACAGCATTATTCTTCTCTGCATGTACGTGGTTCCATGCCTTGCGCTTTGGCTCCCTTGTTTTTTCCTATCGTTGTCTTGAGCTAAATCTCAACACATTGTACTTGAATTACCTCCTTTTTTTTTATGCGACCTCATGTGCTTGTTTTGTTTTGTGTTTTTACTTTAACCTTTTTTTTTTTTTTTGGTTTTGTTCGGTATGTGTCGAGAGAGATACATTGCACAATACGATAAAGCAATGTGCGTACACAGAAAAATGTTAAGTGCCACGAAAAGAAGATGCTTTTTCCGTGTTTTCTTTTTTTATATTTCTTTGTGCATTATATTTTTACCAAATTTGGTATTGTTTTAACTCTGCTTGAGGAATAGGCCGAGAAGGTTTGGTCATTTGTTATGAAAGCTACCTCTAAGTTGTTTGTCCTTTTTTTTTCTTTGCAAAAAGCACATTTTTGTTCCATGTTGTATTCGTTGTGTGCTGTGTTTTGCGTTTTTTTGTCGTCATTGTTGTCGACTTCATCTCATGCTTTCAAACGTTGATTTATGATTGTTCGCACATACTTTTATCGCAACAGTAGAAAAGGCTAAGAAAGTATTGAGGAGAGTTTAAAAAAAGAAAAACAACAGATCTTTCAAACGGATGTTTAAAATCCTAACTCCTCTCGCACCCCTCACCCTGCCATTGTAGAAGAGCAGATTCCGAACAATTCCGAAGCCTTAAACGTGGAGTAGGAAGAGGAGGTTGGGAGAATAACTTTTTAAAGAGGGTTTAAAAAGAATTAAACTTGAAAATATGTGAATAGAATTGTAGTTTTGTAATGTGAAAAAGCTGAAAAAGACAAAAAAAAAAGAGACAAAAAAAGTTATTGGAAAAAACTGCCCGAGTATCGCCGCTCTCGTTGCCCCCGTGGACAGGTCGCATGACGCAGCGATTGCGGAGCGCGTCGGAGAAGTGGACCTGCAAGTCGTAATCAAAACAAAGAAGAGGAAGAAAAAATAAAAAGACACGGTTAAGAATAAAGATTCTCTTCGTTGACCAGTGCTCTTGAAAAACAGAGTATTCCTGAGAGAGCCAACCGAGGCAATTTGATAGCTATTATAAAATATTGTGATATTTTTGTATTCCGTGTCGGTTCTTTTTTTCCCCATTTGTTGAGGGTATCAGCAGGGCACAAATATTTGTATTTCCTGTTTTTTTTTTTATTACCTATAATGTCTCTTGTTTTTTGGTCCCTCTGGGTGTAAATGGTTTAGCCTTGCTCCTCCTTGATATTGTCGGACATAACCCTACGTATGTGCGTGGAACATGTTGTACTTGAGTGTTGCTTTTCCTGGGTGTCAATCGCATTGTAGATGAAGGACTAACGTCTTATCCGCCACAACTGTGTGAGTATGTGTGCGTGTGTGTGTGTGTGTTTGTAAAGTGTAAAGGAATATCAATTTTTCATTCAAGGAAAATATATATATAAAAAAGCTCCTCAAATGACAGCAGGGCAGGGAAGGTGGGGAGACAGTTGATTGGTTGGCGAGGGAGGGTTTCGAGGGAAGGGTGGGCGGGGCCATTGCTACCGGCCAACCAATAAGTACTTGTCGTTTGCGACTTTTCAATCAAACTTGATTGTCAGTGTTCCTTTTTTTTTTTATTTCCTTGTTGTATTTGAAAAAAAGTAAGGGGATGCTTTTTCCTATTGCGTCTTGCCATTTTTAAATCTCAAAACACTGTGATGACTAGGGTCTATTTTTCTTTCCGCCCTCATACACACACTATCCATCCTGTAATAGTACGTTGTGTCCGGGTCCCAGTGTAAAAGCCACTATATAACAAGAGCTGATCAGTTGTTCCTATTGTGATTCTATGAATGTTTTCTACTTTCTCTGTGTGGGCGAGTGCATAAAAGAGTGTCTTTGTGTGTGTGTGTGTGTGTGTGTGTGTGTTGTGTGTGTGTGTGTGTGTGTGTGTGTGTGTGTGTGTGTGTGTGTGTGTGTGTGTGTGTGTGTGTGTGTGTGTGTGTGTGTGTATTAGTGAAAAATGCACTAATCCGATCAGACACAAAATAAAATGATGTTCTATGCCACTTTTTTTTTCCTCTGAAAAAAAAGATTATTCTATACATAGTGCGTTGGCATTGCTATAGTTCTTCCCTCAGTGTTTTCTCTGATGTTTATGTACTATCTTTGTGCCTAAAAATGGAAATTGTTCAAAAATGTCCATCTATATTAGTTTCTGTATTTTCAGAAGAAAGACTAACGGTGTCTCCAGCCACCCTAGGGATGTCATGACGCTCTTACAAAAGAAACAATGCAAAATAACCTGATCTGGTAATCTAGAAGGAGTCTCAGTGTCTTTTCTCACTGCCCCTCCTTCCAACCTCCCCACCGTAAACGTTGGGATTGTGGTAAAGAAATCCTGTATACCATATTTTTCCCGACCTGTCTCGGCTAGTATTGGCAACCAAACCAAAAGCATACAACATGGAGAATGTTTTCAAAAAATGTAAAGAAATTATTTGTGATTTCTCTTTTTTCTTATGCCCTATCACTGATATTGGCTGGCTTGCTTGCATATTGACTGAGTAAGTCTAGCATAATTTTGTATGTTTCTTTAACATTTATAAGCCCCCATGTCAGCAACAGGTTTGCTGACTATAACTTTTGCTTGCTCTTGAAAACAAAATTTAAAAATAACTCCATTTCGGCAAGTTGGCACAGGGGAGTAACTTTCCCTTCTGCTTGTTTTTTTAACTCTCTTGCTGGAAAAAGTGCTTTTCTTTTCTTAAAAAAAAATACAATTAGATTGTGATGACAAAGTGAAAACCTGGTGGTAATCCTGGCATCCCTTGGAGCTGGCACTTTTGTGTTTTGGTGTTGATGTCTCTAGAACAAGTAGCCATTTCATGCCGTGTTGCCATGCATGTGCCAATTGAGGTCTACAGAAAAAAAAGGAATAAAAAATAAAAAGACAAAAAACTGAGTAAGAAAAGCACTAAGACATTGTATTTTTCTAAATATTAGCACTGAGGACCAATTGCCCTATCGGACCAAGCGCAACACAGCTTTTTATGTAACAAAGCTTCGTGTCTATTTCTTTCTGTCTCTTTCTTTCCCTTTTTTTCTGGCTTCTATGTGCTATATTCCCCCTCTCATTTTTGTGACAGCACAAGTGCCAGTCAAAATTGCTCTGTATAAAAAAATAGTGTTTTTATTATGATTTGAATTTTTATAGTTTTCGTCTACCTCAGCACCTAATCTTAGCCTAATCTTAGAAGGTGCCCGTTATCATTTTTATTTTATTTTATTTTTTGGTTGTATTAAATTTGCATTTGAGCTTTGCAAAGGTCCTGTGTCTTTTCTAGCGACAATGCTATTTCTGTGGCAGTTTGTTTCCTGTTAAGCTGTGCCACCAATCTATGGCAACATCCATGTCTGTTGATAATGAAAAGGATGATCTGTTGTTTTTTTTGTTTTTTGTTTTTTTCTTTCCACGTAGAGTAAGACACATCTCTTTGTAACATGTCAGTGTTCTCTGATGGAGTGTAAAAAAAAAATAAAAAAGGAAAAATAAAGGATTTAATGCTGCAGGTTCTCTTCTCTGTCGTCAATGTTGTTGTGCCTTCGGTACTAAATATAAGCACACATACACCATTTAATCTTCTAGAATACTAACTGTAGATCATTGTATTTGTAAACACTTTATACTGTTGCGGTTGATAAATGTATGGATTCATGTACTACAATATTTTCATTATATTACATGCAAAACGTCTAATCGTGCTCTTTCTGCAGTTAGAAATAGACCAGATTGTCTGTCTTGGCTCTTTAATTTGGGCTCAAAGAAATTTGAACAAAAAGTATTTTTAGTAGGCTATTGCACATTCAGATATAGCGTATAAAAGTTAGAAGCAAGACATATGGTCTCTCTTCAATGTCATTTGTTTATTTGTGGATATGTGTTTATTTCCACTAAAAACATGTTGACGTTTTTTTATTCAAATAATTCACAAAATCGAAACATCTGCAATAATGATAATATAAATATAATCATTGAAAATATGTTGCTTTGTTTTTGCTATATTCATTTCCTCTGGCTATTAAAGGAAATCCAGTCTGATCCATATGAACAACATTGAACTGAATCTGCTCTTTGGTTAATCCCAGAAACATTTAGATGGAACAGCTTGCAATATCTGCAATTAAAATAAAAACATCAAGTCTTTTTCTGAAATAACCTTTTTAAGTGTACATCTTCAAAATCATGGCTACTTATTAAATATAAACATGCAACAAACTACCGATACAAAATATATCTAAAAAACATTTTGCCAAAGCAATCATGTGATATAATTAATAATTTGTATTAATATGATTATTCTTATTATTTTTGTATTTTTTATGAGTTTGTTTCTATTGGTTTATAGTTGATTGTCTTTCTTTTATAGAGCTGTTGTATAACAATGATTATATGTACAATATTCATAACATGAACAAATATAATGAAAAATAAAAAAAGATTTGTTTATCAATATCAGGAAAATTATGCTGCTATAACATTTGTGTATATACCTGAAAATGTTTTATTTTATTTGGTTTATTAAAATCCATTTAGGGTTCATCCTTATTTTTATAAGATAGAAGTGGGTGAAGTACCAAATAAAAAGGCTGATTTACAGACAGCATTATTATCAATGCACAAAAAGATTTGATCAAGGCCTGATAACATGTCGGAATTCTTCTTAATATTTCAATGAGCTATAAAGCAGTATAAAAATACTATAATGACTCATACATTTAAATCCATTTTGGAGCGAAGAAAGCAGAGCTCAGATGTTTACTAAATCTTTAAATAAATTGATAATTATGGTCAGTCAGTGAATTTTTAAATTATCCAGAATGTTCATTGGAATCTATGTGCTGCTTTCCCAGAGTCCTGAGCAGTATCGGCACACGGGTTGACGAAAAGGCGGCCGTGACCTCAAAACACTTTGCAGAGATTGCACTATACTCACTGCTTCCCATCCACACACCAAAATATGTAGACACTTGACCCGGCTTGTAAATACCATCGCTGTTTATAAACACCAAACCGTCCCCCGCTGAGAATCCTCGACATAGCATTCCAGTCCGTACAACATCGTGTATTTACACTTGATTTCTGAGGAACTCAATACCGACACAGAGTTATGGACATGCTTCTCCTCACTCTGCTCTGCTTGGCCTAACCCGAAACGACTTGCAATTGAGGAGGAAAAGCAAAGGATATTGCAGGCGCTGCAGAGATATCCTTTAAGTCAAATTGAAGTCTTCCTAAAGCCTGCCCTGCGCGGTTAAGTATTGGATGGAGTACTGAGGAACGCCCTGCTCTTCCTCCTCCTCCTCCTCCTCCTCCTCCTCCTCCTGCTATTCTTCTCATCCCCCTACTCCTCTTTCTCTTCATCTCCTCCTTCTATATGCAGTGTTTAACATGAAGTGGCAGTGCGTGTGTTCCCCTGTTGCCCCGCTAACCTGGCCAAAGCGTGGAGTCGCGTCAGGTACAATGAATTGTCAGGCTCACACTCTGATCCCCATGGGAGCCACTATGATCGAGGGTGCAGCAGGGGGGGTGGCTGGGAGCCGGGGTGTCACCAGGGTGCTGTTTGTGTTGGGTGATGTGTGAGGGGTGAGGATGGTGATGGGTGGGGATGGGCGATATGGATAGATTAGCACCATAACAATGGGGAATTTCCACAAGATATCAGGATAGGCTCAGGTTCATAATGCCATTCCAGTCCATTCTCAGTCTATCTGAGAGACTTTACATTGAAGAATATCGTCAGTCATGTTTTGGCCAAATTGTGATTGCTAACCTGACTACTCTCCTAACACTGCTGATTCATTGTGCCTCGTGGGCTATATCCTAAAACCAATCCGAGTGCTTTGTATATTCCATAATCATGATCTGCATTTTTGACGCTATATTCAAGATGAACCTTAAAATATGGTTCACACACTCAAAATATGGCAATTAGGCTGTGAGGCTGACAATATGAGGGTTTAAAGTATGGTATCGGACTTAGACTACCTTTCCTTCCTCTTGAACGTTTCAAACCTCATATTTTGATCGTTTGAAAGGCATGATGCCTTCGACCACCGAGACCCAGAGCAACATGGTGGGCAGCAGACTGTTGGCAGCCCACCATACAACCAAAAGACCCCAATGGGGGATTTCCCGGCCAGAGCGTTTTTTCATATCCACGTCCAACAACCTTATAAATATTGATGTCTAGTATTCCCTTTCATTTGAACCTGCTGCATGTCACAGGGAAACACATGTGGAGGAAATGCAAGATTGGTCAAAAGTCATGAAACCTTTGCGCTAATATTTCTTGAACTGCACGTTTGCCCCCGATTGGTCAGCTGTTGCGTGAGTAAAGCAGTAGATGAACGAAGAGGAGTGTAAGGAAAACAGACAAGTGATTTGTGAGGATGTTTAGGTTTGTCTGATGTCCTGCAGACTTCCTTGTTCTCTTTTTTCCTGTGGATGGCTTTCCTGTGTACTGCACGAAAAAAGCAAGGGCAACTGTATTGACCATTGGTAGGCTATTGTGTGTGTGTGTGTGTGTGTGTGTGTGTGTGTGTGTGTGTGTGTGTGTGTGTGTGTGTGTGTGTGTGTGTGTGTGTGTGTGTGTGTGTGTGTGTGTGTGTGTGTGTGTGTGTGTGTTTTGAATGGCCATTGTGAGGAACCCAGGGGTCCCATCTTTAGTTGCTCTTTGACCCAGATATGATCTGAAAGAGAGAGGGACGAGAGAGAGAGAGAGAGAGAGAGAGAGAGAGAGAGAGAGGAGAGAGAGAGAGAGAGAGAGAGAGAGAGAAGAGAGAGAGAGAGAGAGAGAGAGAGAGAGAGAGAGAGAGAGAGAGAGAGAGAGAGAGAGAGATAGGACAGTTGGGCCCTTGTGAAAGAGACCACACTAGATGGATGGGGGGGTGTATGTGTATGTGTGTGTTTGGAGGGGGGGTGATCAGAGAGGTAGGGGGTGGTGTCCGGTCGTGTCCAAATTCCTCTCGGATTGTCATGTCAGCTAAGCTAGGATCTGTAGGGGGTAGCCGCTTTCACACACACACACACACACACACACACACACACGCGCGCACACGCATGCACACACAAACACATACGCAAGCAAACGCACGCACACAAACACACGCAAACACAGACAAACACAAACTGCTGGCTTAAATAAGTATTAATTTGAGCGGTTCTAATGATTTGTAGTTTTTATTATCGTCTCTTTTCTTAGTTGACAGCCTAACCAGACCAGACCCTTGGATTGTATTCTTCAATGTGCAGCCCTTCTACAAACACACCCCTCTCATCAAATCACCCATTTCAGAAGAGGTGAACAACATGTTATCATCAATTTCTTAGTGCAAATGGGATTTGTTACTGTAATACATGATAACGTTGCTTTCTGTCTTCTGGCGAAAGGCCATGTCCCTTCTGTTGCCGTCTGAGTAGCCTTAAGGAAATTCTCATGTTTCAGTATTGAAAATGAAAAAGAAAAATTAAGATCATATATAATATGTGTATTATTATTAATAGCATTGCAAATCAATATTTCGATTTCTTTATTGATGAACTTCATTTATTTATTTTGTTTTGTTTTCCTGTTGATGTTTTCTGTAGTCCGATATACAATGATCGGCATTAAGATATAGCCTGCTACAACAGGAGCTGGTAAGAATTGAGCATTCCTAGTGTATAAAAAAAAACAGTGGTACAATGAAAAACAGACCATCCTCAGGTGAGGGCGCCATCTAGCGGCTCTCCGCGGCACAAACATATCAACCGGTTCCTCTGCTGGTTTCTTTTAGGTCGATTGCATTGTTCTCTTGGGTGTTTCATCAACCTGCAACCTGTTTTATGATTTGTGAAACAGGTTGTAGTGTCTTACAGTGAAAAAAGTGTTATTTTTTTTACTCTGGGGAATAATTCCTTCATTCCATCCATCAAGCACCCAACACAAGAGGTAGGATTAGAATATAAATACAATTAGTAGCAGCATAATGGCAAGTTATTCGGAGTATTAATAATATAAAGGCTCTCACATGTTCAACAGGGATTCTTCTTTGTAATAGGCCTACTTGTTTTACTCAGGAGAAGACCACGGCAGCATCAAAGACCTATCTGTTATTGGTGCGCAGCTGATAGCTGAGCTACCACAGTGAGAGAATAACAAATATGTGCACGTTTTAAAAAAAATCCCTATGTATTTTGAAAAAATGATATTATCCCTATATTTATCCAAAGAAAGGTGTGGCGATCTTCCAGTGAAGAAAAATAAAACTGAACACCATTTTCAAAAAATTAAAGGGTTTGTTGTTGATGGTGAAATGTGTTAAGCAGCCATTGAAAGTAAGGATGCCTGTTTGTCTATGTGCAATAAAATAGTAGGCTACACACCCTTGAGGATGTGTATATTACATTACATTTTTTATTTGACCTTCTCTTGCTTCCGGAGTGCAAAAAAATAGTATTCCTAACCTAACCCTAACTAAATGGACCCGTCCACACCTAAACCCTTCCCCCTAAATCCTGGACCCAAATCTACTATATCATAAGTTCACATTTACGATAAGTGAACATTTACGACACAAAGCCACATCAGGGTCCTCTGTTGAATCCATTAAAGCGTCGGCGTAATGGCCGTTCCCCTTTAAACCATGGGACCAGTGTTCCCTCTCCATGCCCTGTGGAGCCCCCGATGGATTTTTTTCGGGATGAATGCACCCATTTACTGCACAGCAGATTTTACTTTAATTATGTAGAGGAATTGTCAATACGGTTTAACGAATCCCGCGTCTCGCCCGTCGTAATGCTTTCAGAGCTACATGCTAATCTTTACTGTGAGTTCATCTGAGCGTTGTGTGCGGGGCCAAGGCCGTTGTTAGCAGGGAATTGGAGTCGGCAAATGGATGTGGCTGTGGGTGGGTGAGCCGTGCCACTGGTGTGGAGAGCTGCAGTGCGTTTAATGGCTTATAAATGACAACGCCAGAATGGGGTGCCGCGTGTAGGATACGGCCTAATAGGAGGACACACAGAGGTTGGAGCCAAATGGAAGACAGAGTCCTGGGTTTCATGTGTTATGAATTGTAATGTTTTGGGTCCATGTGTAAACGTACTGTTAAGGTTGTATTGTTTTGATGACTTTCTCTGCGTCTTTCCGTCTATGTCGTTCCTGTGCTTGTTGCCTCTCTCTCTCTCTCTCTCTCTCTCTCTCTCTCTCTCTCTCTCTTCTCTCTCTCTCTTCTCTCTCTCTCTCTCTCTCTCTCTCTCTCTCTCTCTCTCTCTCTCTCTCTCTCTCTCTCTCTCTCTCTCTCTCTCTCTCTCTCTCTCTCTCTCTCTCTCATGCTCTCATGCTCTCTCCGAATGACCTTCAACGTAAAATAACACATGATTGGCTTCTACAAAGAAAGACTTTGTAAGCACTTACATAGGTATGGTATCATATTCATGTATTTTTATTCATTCAAAACATGATTAGGCATACATACCCTCCTAACCACACACTTAACTGGAAGCTTTCACAAAGGAAATCAGCAGAAACTGCTATGCAAAAATTGTAAAAGCAATTGAAAGTCATTGTACCTTATAATGATACACTTTTGACAGCCATGTCAAAAGAGCCTCATTATGATGGCTCTTTTAAATGCTAATTACCAATATCCAGAAAGTCTTTGATACAATAGGGACACATAAGTATGGCTTATCAAGAGTTATTTTTTTCCTCAACTAAGTATTTTTGAATATTAATTAATTTGAAGTAATGAAACTGACCTGTGTTTTGACTTTTTGGAAGTATGTCAGCAAGCTTGGGGAAGAAAAGCCTTTATCTTTTTAAAGAATATATTGAGTATTGTACAACTCTTTCTGAACACAGGAGGCGGTGGCTGCTCTACAGCACAATAGAAAACCTCACATCCAGGATTAACATATGGATCGTATCAACACGACACAACACTGTTAAGTTAAGTAGGTAATAAGTACACACGTCATTTGGCCTTTTACAACCAATTTCCTCTCTTGATTTCAAAATGTAATAGTAGGCTAAAATACGGTTTGTTGGTTTAAATAGGTAAACCGGGTTGATCAAGTTAATAAATAGCATGAATTATATCCAGGGTGAGCTTAATCCACCCTGAGCGTCAGACTAGTTCTGTGCAGTGTGTGTATAATTCTCCAAACACTGATTGCCCGTTACATTTGCTAACCCAGCAGAACAATTCCTACGGAATATCGTTGTGGTTGCTTTTTTTGTTGTTGAGATATTCAGTCATCTGACATGTTGTTATGCTCATCACCAGTATCTTACATCAGCGTATCCGGCGGCAACAATAATATACAAGAATATT
Organism: Melanogrammus aeglefinus; assembly: GCA_900291075.1. Lineage (NCBI taxonomy): Eukaryota > Metazoa > Chordata > Actinopteri > Gadiformes > Gadidae > Melanogrammus > Melanogrammus aeglefinus. The sequence goes on from OLKM01000095.1 coordinate 215,692, forward strand.
GTGAAGACGAGTATACTACGCACTAAAATCCCACCTGGACGCCCACGTCTCCATCTGTCCTCCCCTGTTTCTTAGTGCACTGTACATGTGTGCATGACTAAGTAAAGCAGCCTGCGGCCATAATGACACCTCTTACTCTCTTACCGCTGTACCCCCCAATGCCCCCTTGGGGCCCCCCTAGCGCTACACGGGTGGCCTGCTGCTCCATACAACCTCGGCGGAGCGGGGCGCTTCGGCTCTGCGCGCTAAAGAGTCGTAATCCTCAGACGATCTGCCACACCGACCACAGGGTGCCGAGCGTGATGCTGTACGCCACCATGGCAACCAAGTAGACCCGGAACAGCAGCACGTCCAGCACGTAGCCGATCTGCAGCCACTCCTTGGCGACCTCCCGGCATTTGTCCCTCTTCTCCAGGAAGTGGCGTATGGAGGTCACTTCCTGCAGGATGTTGTCCACCACCGGTGGGACGCCCAGGCCCCCCAGGAGACCCCCCCCGTCCCGCTCGGTTTGGTGGGGGGGGTGGTGGTGGTGGTGGTGGTTGGGGGGGCCGCCCAGTCCGTCAAGCCCGACGAGCCCCGTATGGCCCATCTCGCAGGTGTGGTGGAGAGAGCAGGGCCCTGGAATACATGGAGACTGAGTTGGACTGAGATTAACCACGCTCTTAGGGGATATCTTCTTCTCAGATATGACTAAATGACTAAATTAAGAATATATAAATAAAACAAAAATGATGATTGTTATATCCAAAAAATAACAAATAAGTCATGTTTAGTTTTAAAGTCATTAAATTATTAGTAAATAAAGTCACTTTCAGGTTCAAATGGCTGCAAGCATGTTCATTGCATGTTCGATTGCAGTTCTGCCAATGTGATGAAATGTGGATCATTCCAGTTCAGAGAACAGGCGTGTATCATAAGGGTGGAGGACTGAACGTGTGAAAACGTCCCTTCTCTCTTTTCTTCTCCTGCCCTACCATTCAATTCACTATGAAGTCCCTTTAAAACAAAACGACCCCTCCAATCATGTCCCCTGGGTCACCTCTCCCGTAGCCGGGCTCCTTGAAGCGCTCCAGGTCGGAGGCGGCCTGGGAGGAGGAAGAGGAGGAGGAGGAGGAGGAGGAGGAGTGCGTGGACAGCATGGAGCACAGGCGGTGCTTGGTGTGGATGCAGAAGAGGACGGGGGCTTTCTCCAGCACCAGCCGCTTCAGCCAGTCGGGAGCGGGCCGCTGCAGGTCCTGCTTGTGCACGAGGCGCACGATGATAATGGTCTCGGCCAGGCTGATCACCAGCAGCGCCATGCACACCACAAAGTACACGCCTGGAGGAGGCAGGAGGGAGCAGGCAGGGGACCCAAAGGTCCACATTGTAACTGGGGCCATGTTAGGTACAACATGCAACTGCATTGTAAACCTGTCCGCATTAATTATAATGTATTGAATAGGAAATGACACTGTTAATCGCTTTGGTTATTAGTGTCTGCAAAATTTCTCCATAGCCAGAAAGAGAGAGTCCCTGCCATTTGGCTCTGATAGACATACTAATCTGATTTAAATGAGCCTTCTACATTTTTCTTTACAGGAAAAATTCAAGTGTAAATATTATGGATAGTATCTGGCGAAGACAGTGTTGCTTCCCATTGAGCAAATATTGTGTTGAAAGAAACTGTAACAGAACTCCTGGAAAGAGTTAGCGCACAGAACAACATTAATCGGTTGGTGAATTGGTAGATTTTTTCATTAACAGGAAACCGCTGCGTTCTAAGAGCTCCTTGTTATGTACTATAAATACAACAATAACCACAACCATAAGCTCAATGCACTGTGGAAACATGTTTTAATTTAGATCATTAAAATGATAAAAAAAATAACTAATATTTTATCATTGCTGGTAACAACTGTGGTACAAGCAGCATAAACGGCTGTCCCGTTGTTGGAAAACAACAAACATCATACTATGCGTTAGACGTTAACGGCTTAACTTCCACGTACCTATGAGGGGGGTTCCGATGGCGGTGGCGGGCAGCGTGTCAGACACGATAATGAGGAAGACGGAGTAACCCAGCAGCAGCGTCACCTTAAAGGAGACCCTCTCCCCGCTGTCTGGGGGCAGGTAGAAGCCCACGATGTCCATCACCATCAGGAAGATGCTGGGCAGCAGCAGGTTCACCGTGTAGAAGAGCGGCCGCCTTCGGATCACCACCTGACCAGGGTAGGCAAGGGTTGTGTATTTAAAGCCATAGCCATAACTTTTTTGTGTTTAAAAAGAATGTTTGGAAATTGAAGTTCTTTTTTTTAGCATTAGATGTAAAGGAAAGCATGTCACTTGATATTTGTCTCAAAAAGTGGCACACTTTTTTTGCCTTAGCACCTCTTTTTGGCGATTTTCTCAAAAAGTGGCACACTTTTTTAGCTTTAGCGTCGTCATGCTGTCTTTCTTCGGCAAAATCAGCGGAATGGGTTGAATTAAAATAAATTGATTATCAAAGAGCTCACGTTGAACTTCATCTCGGCGTAGTAGTCGTCGTTGTCCAGGCTGAAGGACTTGTAGGCGGACAGCACGTGGAGCAGCTCCCACTCCCCCTGGTTCATGAACAGGCTGTGGTCTTCCTTCAGCTCCTGGGGGCTCCGCATTAGCGTGATGTTGATGTCTTTGACTGCAGTCGGGAGGCACAAGCGACCAGACAGTGAAACAACCTACCTTAATCACCGATAGCCATGTTGGTTAATTGGGTTGGAGAAACCTTCTTGAATCTTTTGGGTGAACCATGAACTCATTAATGCATCCCCTCGTACAAGACACAGAATATGTTTGTATTGAGGCACATAGATGGGTCCAGTAAAATACGTGGATAGATCTGTAGGTAGGCAAAAATGTGAGGACATTTAAACCCAATTTTAAAAGCACACCAGGCATAATCGGATGGACAAACATATGTAACCTTGTCAACATAGCAGTGCTGACATAGCAAGCGAAACGTGACTTTCTTTTGGAATGATGTATGAGAAAACATCAAACCGTTGTTGTTTCTTTCATCTGACTTCACAGACAGAGCAGATTGGCGTTCTGATTCTCCTCTTTTACAGAGAGAGGCGTCTCAACAGAGCTATGTGTGGGCAGCAGACCTCACTATCATATGGGAACAAATAGAAACTAAGGAATTATCATAATGGTAACAATATTCCTGTGCAAAACATTTGTGACAATTTGTAAACCTACACAAAAGAGTTTTGTGTATTTTGGAACATCTTTGAACATCAAAATACATGATACGTGTCCAGATTCAAATAAACTTCAAAACAACGGCGCAGATGGATGGATGTGCATGTGCGTGCATGCTGATCACAACATGCGCTGCTGCCCTGGGAGCCATCCTGAAAGAGGTTCTTTCAACCTCAGATCTCAAACGTTTGTGTGGAACAGAGAAATCCACATGGTTTGACATAACAGGGTTTGTCCAGTCCAATAAGGTTAGGAACTCCCTGATCTAATACAAAATGTCCATATTGGACTTCATTTGGGACATCTATATAATTTAACATCTCCTGCTGTAATAATTTAAACGCCTAGATTACAAGAGAAATTCCGTTTTTTAGGGGATTTCACAAAGATTTTTTTGTGATGCATTATTTTTTTATATTTTGTTCCAGGGACTTCATGGTGTTCACTCTATGGTTGTTTAATAGGTGGATTGATAGAAAAAGAAATACTCCTAAACACTATTCAAAATGGAATGAAAGTGGTAACGAGCGTACTGGTATGGAGCCAGCTCTGGAAGGTGAGGCTGCAGTTCTGGACATCGAAGGGGAAGTTGTAGATGTTGAGGGTGCAGGCGGTGACCACCTGGATGGGCTTGTAGTTGCTCACCAGGCCCTCGTGGGTCACGTAGACGTAGGGAATGTCCGGGGACTTGCCCACGTCTACGCTGAGGAGAGAGAGGGAGACCGACACACGCAAAGAGATTCCTCAAGAGTGTAAAGGACATTAAGGGGACTAATTACAACATGGTGGGACATTATACTGGCTGTAACCTTCAATCTGTGTTTGAATGTTCACATGAAATATTATTCAAAAAGACATTCCACACCCACAATTGATATATGATTCGGATTTACAGTATTTCAACAGATTGTACAAATAGTCAGCTGTTATTTTATACTGTAAATATATGTAGTTATAATTGTTATAATATACTAGTATGTTACTGTTATCCACAGTAATTTGACACATGCAATACTATAAATATACATGTTGTACTCTTCCTCATCTATTTACCTACACTAGTATACACCTGGTACTGAAACAAGATGGTCTATATTTGGTCCTAAACTTCTCCACAGGATACTTACAACTCGTTGATCAGTATGTCCGGCACCCACACATTGGCAGTTGGAATAGAGACTTGTTTCACCTCATCAAAGTCCTCTGGGTTCCAGACCATGAATTCATCAGTCCATGCCTAACGCATGCAACACAAAAAATAAATAAACAAATTTTGTTTTGCAATGTGATTTCATTATAGCTAGGATATTTTTTAATTGGTATTCTGGAATTGTTTTCAATAACTTACCTGCCTGTACCAGATGTACGTTGTCAACACCTGGTTCTTTTCATCCTAAAATAAGGGGGTCAAAAAACCAAAATGAGACATAAATGTTCCTACAACGTGTGTGTTAATCCATCAGAGCTAAACACGTTATCGACATCGATCCCAACGTGGTTGGGTTTACGGGTATGCGTGTCCTAATTTATGTAGCCTGCAATAATCGTAACATTGACAGCATTGAAGTGATAAAAACTTACCACGTTGAGAATGGAGTAAATCATGAGGTCGATCGCCACCGAGGTGGAGTCGCGCCAGTCCTTCACGGGTCGAACCCCTTTCTTGTACCCAGCGCTCAGGAACTCGGACAGACGCACCAAGGTGGCATTGGCAAATCGTCCCATGCTGTTGCCAATCTTTTTAACTATTAGAAAGTAGTAGAGGGGATGTATTTGGCATGCATGAAGGTTTAAAAGTATTGGAAATGCATCGCAAACCCAGTGTTGGTTTGGTTATCGTACCTGGAGAAGCTGGTAGGACGCCCTGAACGAGGAGGAAAACAAGAGCTGTCCATGGTACAGAAAGTCTCATTCTGGAGTTTTTCGAACGAGTTTGAAAAATAGATTCTTTGCTGCTAAAAGTTTCTAAGATTTACGCTTTGTAATCTATAGCCTACCTGTGTTTACAGAAGCATCAATCTGCTGTTCTGTGCTGCTGGCTCCCTGGTCCAAAACCATGTGACGTCGTTGGACCCACGAGGGTGTGTCCTCCTCAAGGCAGGACTCACCGCTTGAGATAGTTTGTAAGCGTGTTCCTATTCTTGTTATACGTTAGGATATTTGTGGGAAAATATACTTCAATCATAGGCCTAGTCTGAAAAGACAAAAGCCAACCTTGATATGTTTCTAGGTTCAAGCCTGATAGGGCAGCAGTATAGACTGAATAGTATTATAATTGTGTATAAAAGCACAACGTTTAATTTTTTGTGCTTTTTTCTCCTTTATTGGAATTGAAGATAAAAGTCTCTTCTATAGTTGACTCCCAGGAGAAAGGTTGGAAGTTTGATTCCCATTCAGTGACAGTTATAGTATGGGGCCAGCTTATATCCTTGGTAGGAAAATCTGCATACAGGTAAAGATGGCTCTTATGGGACACGTGACAAGTCCCATTTGAAACCTTTTGATAACCTTTTATACTCTTTGAAATAAAATAAATATATGTATAATGCATCATAACCCTATCCCAAAAATTTAAATCCTTTGCCTGTTAGAGCTTTTGTCATTCATTTTAAGTGACCTGAATTCCATTGCCTAAATCCATTCAAATGTTGAAACTTTGCATTTTAAGATGCTTTACTAGGTGGAAACACGTTTTTATTGCTGGGGAAATACTACATACTTATATAATGTAAGAAACTTTAAAGGTCCTTCAAATCAACAAGAGTTGAAGGAGGTGATGTCCTCAAAAGGTATGCTCAGATGGCTCCTTGATAAGCTCTTACACATCATAAGAGATGTCTCTGGGTTGAAACCTGAAAATGTGGCAGCCTATACATGATTTGAACACTTGACGCTGAATGAATTGGCCACTGTAGAGAAAAATATTGAAGCAAAAAGTATTGAAACAGAGTACAATTTTAGTTCACTTAAAAAAAAAAACACACAAGTGCTATTTCTATGGCAAAACGAGAAACATGGCAAATCTGTCTAATGGGCAGATTTATATCACAGTCTTTTCATGAATGTACATCTTAGCCCTTAATTATTAAAGTTATTAATTGCACTGACGGGAAGTACCTCTGTTGTTTCAGCGCGGTCTCCTCTGCCAGATAACTTTACACTATACGCAATCCACTGGAGGCGTATGCCGGTAATGTGGAAAAATTATAGGACCACAGGGGGAGACTAGGCTACTGTGAAGTGCCTTTTTATTCATTTCTCACAGCTATTAGGGAGTCACAAGGGTAGGATGTTACGAACCCAGTGCTCTAAATGGTCTCTATTGATTGGTTTAGGGGGCTGGCAGAGGTTGGGTAGGCACACACTTGAGTGGCTGTGATTTATTAATTGTGTATTATGCAGATTGGATCCAAAGCGATGTGTTTGTTTTATCTTTTGTAAAACACTGCATTGAGAGGTCTATTGCTTCTTATTTATGGATTACATATGATGACATGTTTACCTTAATATGCTGAAGTCTCCGTCTTCAAGTTTTGTTATGTTCCAGTGAGGTAAACTGTTCATTTACATTATTAACATTTATTATGGCTTCCTAATTTATAAACAAAACACAATAATAATCACAGATACAGATGACACTGTTTTATTAACAGATTTGTTAACAATCAGGGAAAGAATATAATTTGCATTACAATTCTGACATATATACTGTAGATACAGTCACAGTATCAGAGAGTACCAGGGACACAGGCATATAGGTGGTTTGAGCTGTGGTAAACGCTGGGTTAAACCAAGCTTAAGTGGGGCTTCAGTGGGGCTTGTAACATTGTTTACAATCCAGTCGATGGTTTGAATCCTTATGCAGTCTATGGTTCAAATCCTTATACAGTACACCCTTATACAGTCTATGGTTTTTACTCCTTATACAGTCTATGATTTAAACCTTTATATAGTCTATGGTTTAAACCCTTATACAGTCTATGGTTCAAATCCTTATGAAGTCTATGTTTTAAATCATCATACAGTCTATGGTTTAAACCCTTATACAGTCTATGTTTTAAATCATCATACAGTCTATGGTTTAAACACTTCCACAATCTATGTTTTAAATCATCATACAGTCTTAGGTTTAAACACACAGTCTATGTTTTAAATCATCATACAGTATATGGTTTAAATCATCATACAGTCTATGGTTTAAACACTTCCACAATCTATGTTTTAAATCATACAGTCTTAGGTTTAAACACACAGTCTATGTTTTAAATCATCATACAGTCTATGTTTTAAATCATCATACAGTCTATGGTTTAAACACACAGTCTATGTTTTAAATCATCATACAGTATATGGTTTAAACACACAGTCTATGTTTTAAATCATCATACAGTCTATGGTTTAAACACACAGTCTATGTTTTAAATCATCATACAGTCTATGGTTTGAACACCCGTCAGGCCAGGCCCCAGCTGAGCCAGAGCAGCACTAGAGTGGAAGTGTACAGGATCAGGATGAACAGGTACACCCGGAACAGGACGCGGTCCACCTTGGAGCAGAGCACCAGCCACTGGCCCTGGGCCTCGTCCTCGCTCTCCCCCTCGGCGAGGGCGAGGCGCAGGCAGAGCAGGTCCTGGAGGATCCAGTCCAGCCTGGAGCTCAGACCGTCCCAGAGATCCTCCAGGGACAGCACGGGACTCTCTCTGGGCGGGAGGCGGTCGAAACCAAAGCCTAGCGGGATAGAGAAGGGGAACGCAAACAGAATTTTTAAACTGTTATACGTTGTTTGTTTGTTCTTGTTTTAAGTGTCTGGATCTTCAATAACACGTTGGCTTTGTAGTTGCAAAGCCAACGTGTTAAGATTGCAATAACGCTGTATCACATTATAACTACAATTACGATGTTGTACATTAACACCCCTCACACGCTGAATGTAGAGCTGTACACACACTTACGTTGAGAAGTCAATCTGAGAAAATTGTTATTTATGAAAACGAATAAAAAATAAATGTAAAGGAGTTCATTTTTTGTGTTCATGTTCCCGCTCACTCACTTCCTGGCGCCTGCAAGGCGAGGTCGTCCAGCGTCCGGGTGGAGGCGGTGGTGAAGATGCTCTCGGCAAAGCTCTGGCCCAGGGAGCCATAGCGGCCCAGCAACTGGGCCGACACCGACATCTGCCGCACCTCCGTCTCCCCGTGGTGGAGTAGCTTGACGGCCAGGATGGACTTAGCAAGGCTCAGCATCAGCAAGGCCATGCAGGCCGCAAAGAACACCCCTGGGGATCAGGGGGCACGGAGGAAGAGAACCGGACATTGGGTTCGCATTGGGTTCTTTGGATATATACAGTGCATGGATTCTATATATTGTAGAATCGATGAATTCTAATAAGATAATGTTCACAAAAAATATATAGTTATATACATATATACTTGTTGTAAAAAGCAACAAATAAGAAAGAGCAATGTTTAAAATAAACGCTGAACTCATCACATGAGCCGATTTTTCCATTCATCCATCGTGGTAAGTGATGGGGCGCCTGCTGACAAACAAGCAATGTAAAAAAAAAACCACTGGAACTCTGGTTGATTTACGAGACGTACCGAGCCAAAAGCAGCCCTGACAGCATACCAAGTGCTTACCTATGAGTGGAGTAGTGACTGTGGTGGCAGGCAGTTCATCCATCAGGTTGACTCTGAAGACGGTGTATCCCAGGAGAGTGCTGGTCTTGAAGGTGACGCGGGTGCCGCTGTTGATGGGCAGGTAGAAGCTCATGACATCCACCAACATGAGGAAGATACTGGGGATGAGTAGACCCACCACGTACAGCAGCGGCCGTCGCCTGATCAGCACCTGGAAGTGACCCTGGAAATGAGTATTGACCATTGCACAATTCTTCTACTGCAGTGTTATCTTCGACTGTCCTGCTGAGCATGAATATTGATAGTAGGGTTAGGGTTTAACAATTTTACTTAATAATCTGCTATTATTACACCCTAACTCTACCATTTTCCCATAACTAAACCTTAATACAGAGTCCTGTATTGAGTTCTGTATTAGAACCCTAACCCTGACCCGTTACCCAAAAAACCCAGCCCTAAACCCAAACCCTAGAATAAAAATCGAACGCTCAAACCATACGCTAAAGTCAAACACCGAACCCTAACACGAAAACTTAAACCCAAAACCCATAAACCAAAAAGGCAGAGGTCGAAATGAAATGTCTACAAAGTAATAGTCTACCTGCTTTTTCAGTCACCCCTTTTTGATTTGCAAATAAACATCAGCCCAGTGGAGCAAATAATGATTTGAATCCAGCTGCTAAGTGCATGGTTTGGGCAAAAAAACATGACAGGACTGACACAACCATTTCCCTATGCACCTCGGTGTCCTAGCCGTATTTCATAATTTTCAGAGATGTGTGCTATGGCACTTTGAACATCGATAATAATATCCCTCATTCTGGGCACTGGTGTCACCGTGACTGATAACACCCGTGACTGACCTTGTTCTGCAGTCCTCCAAATATCTCCACGCAATCAGCATAGTTTTACCAGTGGGCCAGCTCCCGGCGAAGAGTAAAGGGAGAGGGCCATAACTGAAAGCCTTTAGCCCTTTGAGCAGAGGAAAGAGCTGCCAAGCCATCGCACTCAGCTCCGCAGCCTCCCTCACTACATCTCCACCTGCAATGGGCCGTGAGCCCATTTCCCCTCGCCACTAACAAGTAGTCCATTGATCAGCCAGCCACTGAGACAGTCTCATTATAGCCCCTCTCTCTTTCTCTTAACCCCCCACCCACCTCAGTCTCATTCTTGCTCTGTCTCTCTCTCTCTCTCTCTCTCTCTCTCTCTGTCTCTCTCTCAAACACACGGACACACAGACACACCCACACACGGGCACACACACGGGCATACACACACACACACACACACGCACGCACACACACACACACACATGCACGCACGCACACACACGCACGCACACACACATGCACACACACACACACACACACACACACACGCACGCACACACACGCACGCACACACACACATGCACACACACACACACACACACACACACACACACACACACGCACACACACACACACACACACACACACACACACACACACACACACACACACACACACACACACACACACACACACACACACACAAACACACAAACACTGTCCTTTTTACAAGCCAGACCACCCCAGTCTCATCTTTTAGCATTAGCTCACTACCAGAATCCATGAGGGTTTGCAGCAAATTGCTTAAACGCCTACACAGTGTGAGAAAGAGTCAAAGAGAGGGAGGGGAGGGAGGGAGGGAGGGAGGGGAGGGAGGGAGGGAGGAGGGAGGGAGGGAGGGGAGGGAGGGAGGGAGATAGGCCTGCAGATGGCCAGGGGTTTAACATTGCCATCGATAAGCAATTACATTCATCACAAGGCAGTTACAGACTTATTGGGAGGGCAAATAGATTACAGTGGAGGATTTAATTTGAAGGATGGAAAAAAAAGAAGTGGATGTACTAGGCATACTTTAATGTGAAGCTTAAATGTTCACTTGTTAATGTAATTTGCATCAGCAGCTTAAACAAACAATGATGAATCTTAAGAAAGGCCAAACCTCATTCTCATTAATAACACAAAATCATCCAGGGGGTGTGTGCTGTAAAATTATTAAATACATATTACATATATATTTTCAAAGTCAACTAAGGCCCCATATACAGTAGATTGAGTCGACTTCAGGAAAACACTTAACTCAGTGACATTCTCCCCCCCCCTATGCTCTGCACGAGCGGACAAAGCGTGTAAACTAGTAGGAGGGAACATGAAACGTTTGCAGGCCTTACGCACGTTGAACTGAATGTGAGCGTATTCCTCCCCGGCCTGTTGGAGCTGCCAGTAGTGGGAGGGGATGGACAGCAGCTCCCACTCTCCGTCGTTCATGAACTCTGTCTGCTCGCTGGCGATGGCCTCGGCACTCCTCCACAGGGCCAGGTCTAGTTCCTGCACTGGAGATGGGACACGGGGGGCACGGGCCAATCAGGTGAAAGGGGAGGAGTAAGGCCCAAATTCCATTTCTACCCCTTACCCCTTCCCCTTGTTTTGAAGGGGTAAGGGGAAGGGCTAAGGGGTAGAAATGGGATTGGGCCCTACAGTGGCGTAAAGGAAAGGAAATCAGCAAGAAGCCGGCTGCTCAATTGCCCGATGGAAGTGTGTGTGTGGGGGGGGTGTGAGGGATGGTGGAAGGTCGTGTCAGAAGCACAGCATTAGAGAGGATGGAGGAAAAGTGGGTTTGGAGGAGGGATGCACGCATTGTGTTCAGCCGTGTAGGGAGTGAGATCTACACCATTTATGATTGTGTTTTCCGTGATTGGGCTTACGCGCCCTCTTGTCCGGTCACTTTAAAGAGTAACCCAACACCTCAGTAAAACTACGACTGGTGAAAAAATATATCAGAATTGAGCCCCCTCTCTAGTCGCAAGACTTTCACTTAAAAGTGTGTGAGTTGTGCGTTGCCTGGGATTTATTCCTAAATCCCTCTGCAATTCTCTCCCTCTAAAAATACAAGCCTTGAAAAGAGGACCTGAGTGAAGCCAGCTGCGGAAGGTGAGGGTGCAGTTCTGCTTGTCGAACGGGAAGGCGTATAGCTCCAGTTTGCAGGCCAGCACAGCCTGGATGGGCCGGTAATTTTTCACCAGCCCAGAGGAGTTGACGTAGACGTAGGGGATAGGAGGGGACTTTCCCTCATCCACGCTGCCAAAACATACACCAGGAGGCTGTTATTGAATGGCTTACTATTAAGCCAACAAAATTCATGCAAAGCGATGGATAATGCGTATAGATACATGTCATTCAGGAGCTAGGTAACGGTTTGGCATCTTGGTCGAGGATGCTTTCGTGTAGGATGTGGACGATGCAACCCAGAACCTTCAGCTGGCCTTGAATTTGTAAACCTTTGCAGCTACACTATCATTAAATTGGGACATTGCTATTGAAGAGTAACGCTAAACACTAAAACCTGAATTCAGGACATAGGAAAAGTAGGTTACTGCATTTGCATGCAGTTCACGCCATATACAAGCTACCTGGAAACACCAATTGTGTGCCCCCCTTAATGTCTATCCTGCAATTGAAATACAGATTCAGCTGTATGAAAAAATAGGCAATTCTTACATCTATTTGCATGCATGGGTCCCCACTATACAATTCTTATTCGCTCGCTAATTTTGGAACCCAAGGACGGAATAAATACTGGATTATTAGATTTCTTTCCCCCTTACAATTCACTGACGATAACATCAGGTACCCAGATGGCATCTGACAACAGCGAGATCTCAGTGATTCCATCAAACTCCTCAGGATCCCACACCAAGAACTCATCTGTCCAGATCTGATAGCAGCACAGAAAGACACACAATGATATCTAAGGACATCTCAGCAGGGGGGAGCTGATAGCAAACATCTGTAAGGAAAAAATACAGCCTTTATATTCCCTAGACTCAAATGGAAAGTGACTGAGACGGATAGATACACATTCACATGCACATGCTTGCATCGGTGCATATAAGCAAACATCCGTTTTCAATGAGATATTCTTATTGAGAAGGTCAGTGCAACCCAGTGCACACACAACAATGCACACATGAATGCACCTATCCTGAATGCAATCATTTTCCATCAGGTACCACCATACTGCAGTTCCAACAGTGTTATATTTGATAGAGAAATAACTTAGAATAAGAATTTAGAATACACTTACTTGTCTGTACCAAATGCATGTGGTAAGGCTCTGGGTTTTTCCATCCTAGGAAAAATGAAGTAAAGAAGGAAGGACTGGATGAATGAATCAAGTGACTAATGAATGAAAGGAAGAATTAAATAAGTGAATAACAGTACTACAATCCTACTAGGCCATATAAAGTTCTAGTACACGTCTCTCTTCATGTATTGAAGCGATTAAACAGTTTTTAATCTGAATTGCAATCTCTAAACATGAATCTGTAAATGCTGAAGCTGTTAAAGGGTGTACCACGTTGAGGATGGACTGCAGGATGAGGTCTATGTAGACCACGGTCGGGCTGGTCCAGTTCTGCACGGGCCGGACCCCAGAGTCGTAGCCCCGCAGCAGGGTCCTGGTCAGCTGGTTCAGGGAGGACCTCTTGTGCTTCTCGGGTACACAGGCCACTTCAGCAGGAGGGTAACAAGACCTGGGTTATCTGAGGGTTTACTCCTTCACTCACATGGTCAACACTTTTTTTTCCCGGTAAAGTGAGATATGGAGGAAAACGTCATGTCATTTATCATTTGTTGTCAACCATGACAACATCTGAACATTTGTAATGAGGATTTGCAAAAATGTGCCACTCAATTGAACATAATTTTAGTAAGGATAAATCAGCAATGTCAAGACCAAATACGTGTGATATTATATGACGATCATACTCACATTCTCTGAACAACCAAAAAAACAATTATACTAATAATAGGTGAAGAAGATGAGAAAAGGAGAAATAATATTAAAATGAATTCTATCATTGAATGAATATTGTTGTGGCAGAAACACAACTAAAGGGATTAAGGCAATTACCATAAGCAGTATTAAGAACAAAGAAAAATAATGATCAAAGAAATATGAAACACGTCATAAATACTGTCACATATGTCACAAAAAATTGCTAAATTTGAACAGGAATCTCCTCCTGCAACATCCCTATCATGTTCAAAACAACATAACACAGAGCGTCTTACCTGAAGACAGCAGCAGCAGCCAGATGTATGTCATGGTCACTATCAAGCGCCTTCACAGCGTATGTCCCGGTCCTCACGGGTCCAGTTGAAATAAATAAACGATTTAAAAAGAAAAACACTCAGGCATGCTCAAAACACAACAGACATTGTGTTTTGAGGAGCAGTTTGCGTAGAGGTACAGCGAGATGGAATTGCGGATGAAAGTTGGTACTGCTGGTATTGATTTTGCAATGCTATGGAGTAACTTGATGCGTACGGTTATGAGTGTGGAAGGAGACAATTCTTTCCCCCAGAGAGGCTGTGCCATGCTGTTCTGTTGGTTCATCATAGCAAAGGATGATGATACTGTATTGAATGTTTTCTTTTTCATTACATACCCAAATATGAAAATGATTTACACCAATGCGCAATAAAGACAACAAATCTTTACACTATTTTTTATTTATTTTTTTCATATTTGGATACTCCTTCAATGCATCTTATTTATGGATGGAATGCCAATTAAACATTATGTAGAGTAGTAGTTGTAGTAGTAGAGGTGCAATGGATTTTTTTTGTCAAAAAAGATGGATTTTCTTAGGTAGGTGCACACTGCCTTTTGGAAAAAAAATGCAGCATTGAAACATTAAAAATGTAATTATGTTAAGATGGTCTGGGGTGATTAATGATAGTTTTTGTTTGAGCAATTAAATCATATATCTTAATGACCATATATCTTAATAATAGGCTATTGGTATTATTATCAGAATTGTTTGTCATTATTATTATTTTATTTATTTATATTTAGCCTATTTGTTGTGTGTAGGACTGGTCTGGATGCTCAATATTGTTAGTAATATATAAAATAAAGGAAGTATAAGGTGTGTATAGGCCTACATTAAAAGTAACCTAACTTCAAATTGTAGTCGTTTTAAAAGTGTAGTTGAACACCGTGAAACACTTAACACAAGTCTTCTTCAAACCCTGTCACAATCTTTCACCGCTGCAACTGTCACGGGACCGCGCACGTCCATTACGCGCACGTTGATTTTTTTTGGATGACTACGCGCCGCTGCTCTGCTCGTTTGGGGGTCTGCTCTGTTTGACAGATGGGGTTGGTTTGACTCCGAAAACAGCTAAAGACATTAGTGGGAAAACATCAAGAAACCCGGCTTCCACAGCCATGAGAGTTGAACAGAGTGGAAATGGAGATAAGTCAACGAACGCGGTGAGCGAAATGGAAATGAAATACTAAAACGACTAACCCCCAACATATTTAATACCATTCCATCACAAGAAGTGCAGTCAGGCTACATTAAACACCAACAAATAGCCTTAAAATACATTAAAGCACTGACAACTGACTAAAATGTTTGTTTTACAGCGCGACATTTACATTTTGTCTTTTTATATCTTATTTATTGCTCTAATAGGCCTACATATTCATTCTTCCTGACGTAATGACTCAAGTGACTTGGGAGGCCTAAAAAGTATATTAAATATATATTTTAAGCCAAGGTCAGCTGCTTCACCTTGTTAGATTGCCCCAATTTTGCTGGCTTTTAGGTGTTACCGTGTAATTATAGGTTTATGGCTACTATGTTCGCTCGTGCGTGTGTGTGAGTGCATGTGTGTGCTTGTGTACGAGCGCGTATTTTGGTGCGCGCGCACGTACGTGCATCGACGCCCGCGCGCGACAGCGACTGAAACACCCACTGCCTTTGTCACTCAAGCGGTGGTGGCGCGGCGGTAAGTGGAGTGATAAACAGCGGCCCTTGCTATTCATGTCAGCAGCCTAAAATAGAGAGCCGCCGAGCCGCGTCTCAGATAGCGCCCTAGCTCTCCATATATGTCTGGTCGCCCCGCGCTGTCTGCTCTCCAACAACCTGGGATTGTGTGTGTGTGTGTGTGTGTGTGTGTGTGTGTGTGTGTGTGTGTGTGTGTGTGTGTGTGTGTGTGTGTGTGTGTGTGTGTGTGTGTGTGTGTGTGTGTGTGTGTGTGTGTGTGTGTGTTGTGTGTGTGTGTGTGTGTGTGTGTGTGTGTGTGTGTGTGTGTGTGTGTGTGTGTGTGTGTGTGTGTGGTGTTGTGTGCGAGCCCGCGAGAGATTTATTATTTTTCTTGAGGGGCTCCTATGATATAAATATATTCGTGAAAATACAGATTTATGTCAAATTGGGTGCAATTGACTGTAGAAACACGGCTATATATTGTTCTCTACCCAACTATTCTGCTGTAGGCCCTCAAAACCATCCGGGTTATTAAAATACAAGTGTATTTCTAGTTGTGTATATGTTTCAATGAGTAAATATATAATCTGTGTTTGTGTGTGTGTGTGCATGTGTGTCTCTCAATCTGTCCACCTGCTGTATAGCCTTAATATAGCTCCTCTTAAGTGTAGTGAGTGAAAAGAATGTGTGTGTTATGGCTTCATGACGTACCATGACTCTGCCTGTGTCATTGACGAAGGAACCAATGAACCCTCAGTTTATAATTCTACAGTCTTATTCATTTTCCGGTAATACCTTTTTTATTTTACTATAATATTATTATAATAATAGGTATTTCTGATTGAATCCATATTTCTTTGCTACATTTCTCTTTTTTTTTAATTTGAGGACTCGTAGTTCATTGTGATAAAGTTATCGTTGAACTTTCTGACATTGCATTGTATTTGGTTAAGAGGTTGGCTTGCTGGGGAAAAGTCGATGAAAACCACTGCATTGTTCTGTGTCAGAGAAGTAGACCACTTAGTAGTTAATAGTAGCATAGTCCCGGCTTACCTGGACCTTACGCATGCATTTCATATTCCTCTTTCTTGCTCGAAATAGGTAATGTTACTTGTGCAACCTCCTCATTATCAATGGCAAGATTATTACTATATGTTCAATATCTACTGCATGTAAAACAACATTTAAGAAGCTATCTTTCCTATCATGGCTAAGACTTTCCAAACGGAAGCAGATTGATCTGATTTAATGAAGCCATAAAGACCAGCAACATATTGAAACGAGACACATCTAAGCTATATAGTAATACAACAACAGCAAACAAACCAAAGCCAAAGTGCTTTGTCTTCCGGTTTGGGTTAAGGTATTAAACTGGACACTGACGTTATCGTTACCACTTCAATTTTCCTGAATTCCTATGAAATACGTTTGATGTAAATATTCTTTGGCTCTTGGGTCTCAATAACAAAGTTGTGTTGCATCTACAAGCTTCTGTCTTCTCTCGACAGTTTCAGCTTCTCCTCAACCAGCTGAAGGAGATCACTGGCATCCATGATGCCCAGATCCTCCAGAGAGCCCTCAACGTAAGACAACACACTCCTCGAGTCAGAGAGAGTAGCATAAACAGAGTAGGAGAATAAACATCCTAACACAAGGCTGCAATATCTAAATATATCTTTTTTCACACAGTAGTAGAATAAAGCCTTATCCTTTGCTTGTTGGATCTCTTGACTTGAAGGCCAGTCAGGGAGACATTGGCCATGCAGTTGGACTGCTGACGACCAAGCCTGCTGAGGTCCACCTTGCTGGGGAGGACCTAGACTCCCAGACCCAGGCCTGGGAGGCCCAGAAAGGTAAACAGCTGTGTGTTTCTGTTTACGATTAGATTTGATTATGACCACGATTATGCTTTTGACTATTGGGTGAGTTTCATCACAAGGTTTTGGCTAGGTTATTATTTTTACATAACTTTCAGCAGAGTGCTATCAGAGTGCTGAGATGTTAATGAATCGGGGGGGGGAATGAGTAAATCAACATTAGTGGAATAAATCTACCACAGAACAACGCACATTAATTAAAAATAATCGACTTTGACAATCTCTATTGTCATATAAAGTACTATTGCAATCCACACAACATGTGCTATTGCATTCATTGAATCATCCTAGGAACCTGGACATGTTTATTAAAGTAAATTTAGAAATAATGTATAACTTCTAGTATTTTGGGGAGAATCTCTCTCACCACACTGTCTCCCTGCTGTTGTGTGCTGTTGTCAGGGGTTCCTAAAGATGAGCTGGAGGTTGCCATTGAGCTCAGTCTGCAGGAATCCCACACTATCCAAGAGGAAGAGCGGGAACTCACCAGGTACAAAGCGATTATCCTCATGTATTTCTGCCCTCTCCTCTCATGGTTAGCGTCCATGAATGGCAACCGATGGGTTTTATTCACCTATGGCGGCAACTGACACTCCGTATGTCAATCAGACACCGATACGAATTACCCAATTCCACGTGACCGTAATAAAGCAAAGGTTACGCAATTGATCCCCCTGACTGGTTCAAATCCATTTTTAATTTAAGATTTGTGCTGTAGGACATCACCCGGCACCAATTTAAGCCAATCACCCCTGAGCTGAAGTCTCACCAGGTCTAACGGGGGTCGAGGGAAGCTGAGGGGCCCGGCTGTTGGTTTGCGTTTGATCAGATGTGTGTGTGTGTGTGTGTGTGTGTGTGTGTGTGTGTGTGTGTGTGTGTGTGTGTGTGTGTGTGTGTGTGTGTGTGTGTGTGTGTGTGTGTGTGTGTGTGTGTGTGTGTGTGTGTGTGTGTGTGTGTGTGTCAGGGCTCTGGAGGCCAGTGCCGAGGAGAGCGGAGCCCGAGTCAAGAGGAAGAGGTGCGAGGCCCCCAGCGAAGCCTGCAGCCCCACAGACTGGATCCGCCAGGAGGACTGGCCCGCAGGCATCCGAAACGTGGGGAACACCTGCTGGTTCAGCGCTGTCATCCAGGTAGGGACTGTCAGTGTGTCAGTGGTGAGACTCGAGGTGCCGCACCATAGTGGATCACCGATATACAGTACATCTGACCTTAATCAAACAGGTCATCTGTTGACGAAAGCCTCCCATCCTGTCTCGAAACCTACAATTTCTGACGTTAATTCATATTCCACCTCCAATAACATGGCAACGTTGTCACTGAATGAAGATTATGAAAATAAAATGCACATTTTCTCGCTAGAAATGTGATCCAAACTATAGGTACCCCGCCTATGGGATCGTACAGGCTGAAGATCACGTTGGGTAGATGCGCCCAGTCCACAAAGAACGTGGAACACGCAGTGTACACTAAGAATCATATGCAGCCAATAGATCTCCATCTACCTCATGTCTGGTTAGAGCCACTGATGAAGCATGTGGATGATTTTCCCAGTGAAAATATGAGGGGCTTCACGTCCACCCTAAACTCTATTAAAAGTCCATCGCAGACCCACAATTAAGTCAGACCTATCAAGTGGCTCCGCAGCAACCTGAGCCTTCATCAGAGAGTGCAAGCTGTAGCGATAATTAAATAGCTCGGTGTTGCTATGATGCAGAGACCAATAGGTCTTTTCAGTTCTTTTCACTGCCTCTGTTGATTAGCAAATGGGAGAGGGTTTGTTTGTATGCCTGTCTGTGTTTCAGTCTGGAATCTTTGCTCGCATAACAGAATAGTATAGTAGGCGGCTATGCAACCCTTATACACAAACGGGAAAGGGCAAGTTTAGTAGTATCTTCTGCAATGCAAAAAAGCTCTTAGGTGTTATCTCTTTTGGCATTCATTTGTTTATTTGTGTATTGATGTTATTATTAATGTTCCTGTTTTTTCGTTACTGTATGCATTCGATGTTAATGCCATTTGTGAATGAATTTGTGTCCATTTCAATCGCAAACTCAAATTGGGTGTAAATCAATTAGCCGATCAGGGTGAGGCAAAGCGACCGCCCGCCCCGCCGGGTGGGCTCAGATGTCCCGTGTTATCGTTTGTGGTGCCAATAACAGTAAAATGGAAAGAGTGGTAATTGTATTAGATGGGATTGGAGATGGGAAGTCTGCACATCAAGGTATTTGCAGAGGCTCATGAGCTTAACATACTACATGACACATAAGACTAATTGGTGCATTAGACACTGTATCACTGTCAGAGCCCTGCCCGTGTTTCCACGGAGCATCACGTCACTGTGTCTGGTAGAGCTGCCTTTTGGGAATAAAACGATATCATTTTAGAGTGCCTCGGACAAGTTTCTTTCTCCCTTTCTATATACTTTTCATACTATAGAAAGACATACTGTATCTCCTGAGCACTTGAATGCTTCTGCTTATTTTAATCACTGATATCACGACTTGCACAATGTACGTTTTCATTCAAACTTCCATTCGATTTTCACTGGATGGAAGTTATCATTCGAGTTTGTACCTCTCTCTTGCAGTCCTTGTTCCATCTGCCTGAATTCCGGAGACTGGTGCTCAACTACTGTATCTCCGAGCGTGTACTGGAGAAGTGCAAGAGCAACGCGGTAAGTGCACTGCATGCAGTGGTGCTAAGGTAGAAGCCGGTCGGTAGAAGATTAGTTTACGTAGATCGTTTCTGTGTATAGTATAATACAGTTTGTAGTATCGCAATAATGTTTCTCTCTTTTGCTCTCGCTCTCTCGCTCTTTCACTCTCTCCCTCTCCCTCTTAGCTGTGTTGAATTCACTGGCCTTGATAGAATGTTTTAGTGTGAATCTGGACATTCCTTTATTACTATTATTAAGGACTACATAACTCTATTTTCAACAAGATTTGATATGACCGCTACCACTTACATGTTTTGGAAGTAAGCGCTTTTACAACAGAACTGAATGGAGAGAGCTTTTGTTTGTGGAGTGGCTGTTATCCCTGTGGCCGTGTGCTTTCTATCTAGCTAGCTGAATTGAAAATGTCCATCAGGTACTAGGTAGGGTCCTCACAAACAAGGACCTACACACACACAAACTCACTGGATGTGTGTGTGTGTGTGTGTGCGTGTGTGTGTGTGCGTGTGCATGTGGGTGTGTGCTTGCGTGCGTGTGTGCGTGCGTGCGTTGTTGTGTGTGTGTGCGTTGTGTTTCACAGGACAAGAGGAACCTGGCCTTCATGCAGGAGCTACGCTGTCTCTTTGCTCTCATGGTGGGCTCCACCTGTAAGTTTGTAGACCCGTCGGCCTCCGTGGAGCTCCTCCGGGACGCCTTCAGGACCAGTGAGGCCCAGCAGGTAGGGCCGCTGGCTGTGGACCGCTGACAGGCAACCCTGGAATACACACAAACTATAACCAATAATGGGCAGTGTGGTTGGTGTTTTTTTACATGGGCTGAGATAATGTCTTTTGAAAAGGGAATAGTTTACAAAATGCTACTATAAAATACCTAAATAATTTAAGACATAATGTGTAACATTTCAGCTTGTACTTTAAAATAACTTGTTTATATATACAGTGTATATATATATATATATATATATATATATGTATATATGTATATATATACACAGTATATATATTGTCAATGCTGATCAATAGGGATTGTTATCAATAAACTCACATCCATAACTGATGGTATAAAATGTGACATTAATGGAATAAAGGTGTATTGATTAATGTATTATTAATGTATTTCCTTTTTTACACATACTGTGAGGTAAACAGCAGTTTTCCCCCTGCTCATTGTGCTTCCTCCAGGACGTCAGTGAGTTCACCCACAAACTGCTGGACTGGCTGGAGGACGCCTTCCAGCTGTCGGCCACCGGAAAGTACGTGTGGAACTAACAGTTATGCACTCACTACTATTCCTTGGTTTGTCTGCGTTTCTTGATAGGGATAGGGTATTGGAAAGTGGTATTGGTATCTGATTAGAGAACTGTTTTTCTCAGGTCAGAGGAAGACAAGAAAAAAAATCCCATGGTCCAACTTTTCTATGGAAACTTTGTGACAGAGAGAAAACATGAAGGTATATATTGTGGGGTTTTCTGTCCTAAATTTGATCAGTTTGACCACCTACGTGTATAAGCCTCTATTAATGTCGACTATTTTTCAATGTAGGTAAAATATTGTCAAACATCGAGCAGTTTGGGCAATACCCCCTGCAAGTGAATGGTTTTAACAACCTGGACGAGTGTTTGGAAGGCGCCATGGTAGAGAGAGAGATTGAATCGCTGCATCCAGATCAAACCGTCACTTCTAACCGAGAGGTAAACCAAAAAAATATAGAAATAGTCATCATGACTTCATTTATTAATTTTGTGTTTATCAGTAGATTCTTACGGTTGCATTTCTATTTCTATTTCTATAATATGTGTTATCTTTTTCAGAGATGGTTTTCAAAGCTGCCCCCCGTGTTGACCTTTGAACTGTCTAGATTTGAGTTTAATGCTCAGCTTGGACGCCCCGAGAAGATACACAAGAAACTGGAATTCCCACAAGTCATGTACATGGATAGGTAAGGTCCAGGTGACACCGTCAGCAATATCTTCTCACATTATTGTTTCAATGCATACAAAAATGGCTCACGACCAGGACAAAGCTACAATAATCTTCCCCATTTGCAGAAAGGCCCAGAAACAAATGTCCATTTAACTGCTGGTGCTTCCAAAATAAATCTCTTGCTGGTTGTTCAGGAAAAGTAAAATACCGTTTTTTCCACAGGTATCTTCACAAAAACATAGCGATGACCCACGGCAGGAGGGGCGAGGTGAAGAGACTGAAAGAACAGCTCTCCACCCTTCAGCAGAAACTTGAGTGGTACGTGTTGACGCCAGAGAGTGTGAGGACAACACTTCAGCGCTGCCCTTAAGTGGAGCTCCACCGCCTCACATTATTTTCAGAGACTCGTGCTACACCACTGTTTGAAATCAGAGGTCCACCTCAGTTATATTGTTGGACTTCTTCTCAAAGGTGAAGCAAGCTTAAAAAATACACATGAAGGGAAAACGGTTTGATGATCAAAAGTTTGAGTTTATATATTATCTTTTATTAGACAGTGAACAACTCTCAGCCCTCAAACAAATGTTCATGAATTCTAATACAAAGACAGAATCAAAACCTGCCAGAAACAGGTCCTTTTTCTCAGTACATCTAAATCCAATGGTTTGTCAAAGTAGAACAGCAAAAGTTGCAGCGTTTCCCGATCTCATCATGGCCGATACTCGTAAATCGAGTATCGGCCTCAAGTCGAGCCTCAAGTCGAGGCTGCGTTTTCCCGCCTTGTCGCCGTTTCTGTAGTCACACATTCTGACTCTACAAATCTTAAATCTCAACGTGTCTCCCTCCAATTGGCAGCTACAAGAACTACGGCTCGGGCCCGTTGAAGTATCCTCTAGCAGACATGTTGCAGTTTGTGCTGGAGTTCGCCACCACCAAACCGCCCAGTGCGTCCCAAGCAGAGGACCCCAGGAACGCCGGCTCCCCGGCAACGCCTCCCCCTAGCGACCAACCTGCGGAGTCCGCGTCAGAGGACGGGAGGTACGGACGACAAAGGGGGGTGTTACATCACGTCTTGTGTGTGTTCTCCTTATGTCATTTCTGCCGGATTGTGAAGTCCTCATTCCAAGGTCCAGCCTTTCGGCCTCTCTTCCATACAATTCAATGACGGCAGTCACATTCTCTGCAGTTCTGTGGCTGCTGTTATAGCCGAGTTGTTTGAACGTAGGGCTGACGAGGGACAGGCCAAGGATTATAGTTAAGGCATGCAGTACACGGCTTGAAGGGAATATGTGCCCCTGAATAAAAACACAACTGTTGCTCCTTCAATTGAAAATTCTGACATCTCCACAAACTCACTCTCTTTCTATCCCCTTCACCTTCAACCCTCCTCCAGTCCAACCAATCAGAGTGAGGCGGAGGCGTCGGAGGGTGTGTCAGCCTCCAACTGCCAGCGGACCCCCATCTACAAGCCCTTCACTCAGTGCAGACCCCCCATGGAGTGCCCCCCCCACCCCGCGCCTCACGACGTGAGCGAGGAAGAGCTCCACCACGTCAGGGCCTGCCTGCAGCGCTGGAGGTCCGAGGTGGAGAACAGCATCACCGGTAGGACCACCCAACCACCACTACCCTCACCCTCACCCTAACCCCCCACCCACCCACCCACCCACCAGCCCAGACCAGACATTTTATAAATACACAACTTATGGCATCACATATACTGTATATATTTTTTCGGTTGGGCTAAAACCAATGGACAACAAGATAATGACATTCACATGTCCCTGCGTCTCCTCATCATTAGACAAAGGCGTTATTTGCCCGCTCAATGATCAACTAAATTGTTATTCTTGGTTGGGTATTGATCATATGTATTGATTAAAACCAAGCCAAACTAGAAACGCGATTTATTATGTTTCTATTTTTACTATGTCCTGCCTGTGAATAATAATGTATCCCGATGTGTGTTTTTGCGTGTCTGTCTGTGTGTGAGTTTGTGTGCGTGTGCGTGTATGTGTGTATTTGCTGCATTTATGTGTCTTTGCCTGCGTGCTTGTGTGTCTCTGCCTATGTGTGTGTATGCATGTTTGTTGGTGTGTGTTTGTCTTTACCTGTGTGTGTGTATGCATGTTTGTGTGCGTGTGCGTGTGCGTGTGCGTGTGCTGTGTGTGTGTGTGCTGTGTGTGTGTGTGTGCGTGTGTGTGTGTGTGTGTCGCTGTCTTCCCTTGTGTGTGTGTATCAGAGCTAAAGGTCAACATTGAGCGGGTGAGCCAGGTGCTGGAGGGCATGTACAGGGACAACAGTCTGTGTCAGGTGAGCTCAAGAGCTGCCCTCTGCTAACCTACTGCAGCAGATAGCAAATCAATGGCCACTCACCCCCTACTGCCTGGGGAATACTCATGCAACTACTGGATGTTAGCTTTGTCATGGACATGTGTGGAACTGAAAATGAACACAAACCATCATGAATTTGTATTGCATATCTAACTTGTGGAATATAAGTAGGATCTTTTCTAAGGTTAACCACAGGTAAAGTGTGTTTACCTGTATTTATCAGTTGCTAGAGCTGTGAACGACATCCAATCTGAATGTTGAGAGTGCTGAGCCCTTTGAGCGATGAGGTGAAAAACCCTTTTACTAACATGAACATTGGGGCGCTGCCTTATGATTTTGTTTGAATATTTCACAGCCAACGAACCACGAGCAAGTGTGCCACCAAGAGAATGAATGTGATCCGTCAGAGGCTCAGCAGCACTCTCGACCTCGCAATTCCACTTGCCATTCACTCAAGCTCCTGCATTTTTGTTTCCAAAAGTTTTATTGCGTTTTCCTTTCAGTCTGTGCATGGACGTTGCGTCACTGAATTCCCAAATAGTGATCATTTTAAATCGACATTTTGACGTTCTTTCACTTTTAAAAAAGAACCATTCCCCACCACTTTGGTGTGCAGGAGATGACCTCCTACTCTAGGTTGAACCCATCCTATTCCTATTATTATTGTTCGATATGCCACCCTGGTACTTATTATATTAAGAGTTGATGCACCACAGCTGTGCTCCGCTTATTGACACTAAAGGAAAGGTACCTTCAGGCGGGTTTGGTTATCCTCTAAACCCAAGCGCCCCCCCCCGCCCCCCACTCAGGTCCCGTACAGACTCCACGCCGTGCTGGTCCACGAGGGGCAGGCCTCGGCAGGCCACTACTGGGCCTACATCTACGACCACGCCAACAAGCGCTGGATGAAGTACAACGACATCGCCGTCACCGAGTCGTCCTGGGAGGAGCTGATGAGGGACTCGTACGGCGGCATGACCAACGCCAGCGCCTACTGCCTCATGTACGTGGACGAGCGGATCCCCCAGCTCGTCGCAGGTACGGCACCGCTGTTTGAAAAGAAAACACAACTAAATCGGGTTCTATTGCATCTGCGCGCAGATGCAATAGAACCCGATTTAGTTGTGTTTTCTTTTCAAACTGTGTTTCTGTTTGTGAAAACCTTGAGGTTGTGAACGATGCTCAAAGTAGAGGATTCGGAAAATCAATCATCTTGCGTACATTATAGGCCATTAGGACGCGTAATCGTGACGTGATCCTAATTTCAGAAGGCTAGCTGAAGTCCCTGTTTAGCCTTAACATGAACCTTGAATTTATCTTAAATTCTGGTTGAAAGCCACAAATTATTGATAGTCACAATATGGGGAGTCTTCCTACAGGCATCCCTGAGCTGAGACGCTCTGACCTCCAGTCTACCGGCATTAACAATATGGATCGAAGCATCTATTCACTGAACGCCGATATGGATAAAAGTATCCAACATAACTCATATAGCTGAGATAGTAACTCCAGTCTATACGTGTCGGACTACCCTCGTTAGCATTCCTCATACGTGTATTTTCATTCATAAAATCCCTTTATCATCCCCCCCCCCCCCCCCCCTTCCCAGAGGACACCGACGACGAGACCGGGCAGGTCCTGCGGGGTATGGACTCCCTGCCCCCCGTTCTGCGGCGCTACGTCCACGCCGACAACTGCTGGTTCCAGCAGGAGATCAGCGAGTGGGAGGAGCAGTTCTGCCAGAGTCAACAGGTCCAGCAGGGCCAGGCCTCGCAGGCCGGAGAGCCCGCCACCGCCGCTGCCAGCGGACCCCAGGAAGAGGAGCCATCCTTGGGCTCCGGCCCAGAGGCTGCCCAGCAGACGCCCGTGAAGCGGCAGCCCGGGACGGAGGAGCCGACGGGTTCAGAACCACGGCTTGAGACGCGGAGCGCGGAGGAGGAGAAGGAGGAGGAGGAGGAGGAGGAGGAGGAGGAGCCGGCAAGACGGGAGGCAGAAGAAGGTTGGTGGTGCTGGGAGAAAGGATGAAGGGGTTTGGGGGTACTTGGTCATTACGTCTCATTAAGTAGCCCCTTGATCGCCACAACAAGGAATTGAACTTATTTAGTGCCAGAAGCACCTCCAGAGCAGAGACACAGTAGAGTGTATGGCAAAGGATTTAAAAAAAACATCCCACAAAACGTGAAAAAAACAACCCCATTGAGAGCGACTGTATAATCTGCATCTTTCTCCTCCACACCTGCTCTCCTTCACTGGACAACGGCGTCTTCTAGAACGATCTTCCAGCCCGGCTACTGTGTCCTCCCAGCCAGAGGGGGAGGGCTCTGGCCATAAGCCAGCGACTGCGAGCAGACCCCCGGCAGTCAGTCCCAGCCAAGACCCAGAGGCAGCCAGTGAACCCGAAGAGAAGGTTGCTCCAGTGAGGGATCAGGTGCGTGGCTGACCCCTTGCTTGGCCCAACGGCATTCCTCCACACCAATCAGGGGATATTATTGGACAGAGATACTGGGCTGTATAAACATGGCAATCTGGGTCAGAGCTTCTGTTTCAGTGTTTTGATTACCAAGGGGCTTTCCGGGGTCCACCCAGGGATGTGTTAGATGGTTCGCAGGCTGGCAGAGGGCGTATTAATGACTGTTAACCCAGTGCACTGTTAATAATGTTCACAAATTGATCAACGTGTTATTGGAACTCTATATCCGTCATGACAGTTGTGACTATAAATAAATGTGGCAATGACCTGGCCTGGATGATCCAGGTCAGTGTTCATGCATTTTATTGCAATTGTTTAATTTAGGTCGAGTTTGATTGTCTATTTTCTATCAGTAGTTTCTTCACTTATTAAAAGTAGCCTACATTTAGCCGATAATTAAGACAACAATGGTCGCCATTTTGAAATCCTCACATGTCTTCATCGTTTGGGGAGGCAGGGATTTTGTTGGGACTACGGTCTCAAAATAGAACATTCCTCTTCCCTTTCTAAGATGTATTTATAGTCGGGGTGCATTTGTGTGACTCAGAAGTGCCAGGCAACTGACCACTGACTCAATTAGGACTAAAGATAGTTAAGTTATAGTCTTTACTTGTATTGTCCAGTTATGTTTGTTGAAATAAGATAGCATAATCAAATGCTCAACATATAGGTGCTGCTTGGATAAAATATGACGCATTCATTTCATGGCTATTAAGGAGCAATGTCAAGTCTAAATAGAACTACCCTGGACAGGCTAGATCCCATAGCTGCATCTCCATCTTAATAAATAGTCTACTCTCCATATGACCTCTAGTGGCTAATATACGAATTGCATGTCAACTATTAATTTAGTCATTTTATATGAAGAAGAAAAAGCGTTTACAAAATACAATAATAAAAGGTAAAATAAAATAAACAAATTAAGATAATTCAATTTTCTGATTCATTGGAAGAATCAAATGATATGGTTAAGGAATAAATGTAACAAACAGATGTCAGCTCACCTTTTCTCCTGTTTGTGTGTGTGTGGGGCCCCTCAGGCGCCTCAGTCCCCCAGTTCTACCCCCGACCCCGGCAGCCAGAGAGCCCCAGCAACCACTAAAGCATCATCCCCATCAGCGGAGGAGGAAGAGGAAGGGGACGAGGACGACGCCGAGGTGGCCATCTTGAGTGCAGCCGCCGAGGGAGGGCCCGAGCCCGGGCGAGCCGAGGACGGAGAACCCGGGGGCCGCCTAGAACCCGGGCCGCGCGCGCCCAGGAGCCACCGCGACGTGGAGGAGGACCCCCCGGAGGTGGAGGTGGAGGTGGAGGGGGAGGAGGGCGTGGAGCCGCGGCGGCGCCGGAGGAGGAGCCAACAGGCGTCTGAGAGCGAGGTGTCGGAGGTGGACATCCCCAACGTGGGACGCATCACGGTGCGGGCCGACGCCGACGGCTACAACGAAGAGGTGAGGGGGAGAACCTTTATGGACACCCGCCGGGGACGGACAGGCTGCTGGTGGTTGGCTAGGGAGCTGTCCATCTCATTAACCATTGCATTTAGGGCATTCAGCAGACGCTTTCACCCAAAGTGACTGACAGCGAGTACATTTGTCATAGGAAAGTGAAAAGATATATCGGTACAGTCAGCAAGGACGTTCATAGAACCAAGTTCAAAGCACTAATAATCACGAGGTAAACCCGTTCCCCGTATACAGAGATAGCTAGGATAAGATGCAACATATCTAAGTACTATAACAAAAATACAGCGTACAATAAGTGTGTACATTACAGTCTCCCATTTCATTGAAACAGAAGTTTTCGATATGTGACAACAGCAGTATGGTCACCAAACAATGAAATCAATGCATCATCTGTTTCCCAGCCTTTCGGGCTAACAACAACCTGTGTGGAAGGGGAACATGGAGCCTATTCATGTATCCATTCAGCGGATACCTTTGAACTAATCAAGCGTGATCCTGTGTGCTGATGTCTCAGAGCATGCTGACTCCAGCCATGCAGGGTGTCATCATGGCCATCGCCAAGGCCAGACAGGTGTTTGACGCCGACGGGCCCGAGGCCGGCCTCATTAAGGTAACACCCTCCCCCTCCCCTTAGCTACAGTGGGGCTAGAATACAGTAACTGTTATCATATTAGATAACATATCACCCTATCATATCAGCTGTCTGATACATGGCAAATGATAGAAATGCCCTTTGGCAGCTTTTAAATGAAATGGAGCTGACTTATGACACATGGGACCATTGACATTGATGCAGCCAAATAATCAAAATATTTGTTATTATGTTATGGTTTCCAATGTACTGTCCATACATTGCCTATTTGTCACTATACTAACAGTATATTCTAGATGTATATTTGACTTGGGCCGGATCAGTGTTGTTGAAGACAACCCCACTTTTAAACCCTTACACCAACACTATCCCCCCTTTACCGGCCTGCAGGCATTCCACGAGGAGTACGCGCGGCTCTTCGAGCTGTCCCAGGAAGACAGCACGCTGCAGAGCGACGTGCGCCTGCACCACGCCCTGGTCTACTACTTCCAGAACCAGGCCCCCGGACGCATCATCGAGAGGGCCCTGCTGGAGACGTTCACCGACCGCAACCTCAGCTTCGACGACAGGTGCTGGAGCCTGGGACAACCTGTCTGTGTGACTTTGGATTTCCATCTGTCTCTCTGTACCCCCCCCCCCCCCCCCCCCCGCCCCGAGGTCCACCTGACATAAGTCTGGGCGGCATGTGCCCTCAGAAGGGGTTGACTGGTAGCCAGAAGGTTGCTAGTTCAAAACCCTGGCTCCTCCTAGCTGTGTGCCGAGGTGTCCTTGAGCGAGACACCTCACCCTGACTGCTCCCCAGGAGCCGGCTTGTTGCCTTGAATGGTTGACACCGCCGTGTGTGACTGGGGGGATGTTAGGCCATATTGCAAAAGCGCTTTGAGTGGCCACTTAGAAAAGCGCTATATAAACCCTTATAATATTTACCATTTGCACGGATCGTATGAGTAGAATAGGTTTTGGGAGCGGTTGGACTGAACGCCAAAGGGCCCTTTGCTGCTTTTCATGTCGGAGAGATCTGAGGAATGCACCATGTTTGAGGTTTAAAATATAGCAGTATTTCTGAATATCCTCATCATTCTTGCAGTTTCGTCTCGGACGGATCAGTTGGAGTATTTTCTGGTAAAGATGATACGTGGTGTGATGTGTAATTGGGGGTTTGGGAGCTGACACTGTCCATGCCACCTGCAGGGCGGTGAGCATCATGAGGGAGGCGCGGTCCAAGCTGCGTCTGATCAAGCCGGAGGACATGGACATGGACGAGTACTTGGTACGGACCAATTACCACCTCCAAACACATAATGCTCCTGCTGCATTTTAAAGAGCTTTCCACCCTTTTAAAGGCCTGCTGAGGATTTTATTCATGTTTTGCAATGAGGGGGGTTTCATTTAATCACACTGAAGATTAAGTAAGCGTTATGACAGTTGTTACAGCTGCATCTTTCTGAGTTAACCAACATTATTGAGTTCATGGGCTGAAACGACGTCATGATTTTAAATGTTCCAAATGCTAGACAACACGTAGCAGCCATTCCCTGGGCCGTTACAAATTTAATTAAATAATATCCACCTCATGAAGACCATACAAGGACACGGCTGCAGAATGACTCATACATCACCAGATGGGCAAAACACTATTTTACCAAATTGCTAATACCACTCGTTTTATGTTCTGCACAAAAATTCACCAGAGGAGAGACAAATGTATCACAACAAGGCATTGGTAGAGGGTTTTGAATGTCGATCTTAGTGTGGGGAAATCAACTCTACCTGCAGCTCTGCCATCAACTCTTAATACAGCCATAAAATAACTGAACAATCTGACTCCAAATAATGTTCCGCTATAATTCTTGCTGATTATTCTGTGACCTGGCTGTTGTGATTGTGCAGGACTGGAAGGATGACTACAGACAGTTTCGGACCGTGTTTATCTACCTTCTCACGGGGCTTGAACAGTACCAGCATGGAAAGTAGGTGTTGTCATGACTACCCCCACATCTCAGCTCACCTCTTCATCATTTCTTTATGTGCGCTTGAGTTCCACAGTCGTAATATGCAAACACCAATGTGTACTGCGAAATCTAGTTTCTACCCTCCACTGTAGTGTTTGACTGTTTATATTGTTCCTGTATGGCAAGTGGCCATGGTTTCTCTGTCGCCAGGATCATAAAATGATTAATAATTCCTGCCAAACCCTGTTGCCCCCAAGCTGATTAAAAAAGAAAACTATAATTCCCAGCCTCCCCTGTTGTGTGTGTGTGTGTGTGTGTGTGTGTGTCTGTGTGGTTTTGTGTGTGCGTGCATGTGAGTGTGTAAATGTGGTTGTGTTGTCACCTCTGTGTCCTGTGTGCAGGGTCCGCGAGGCTCTGATCTACCTGGCCCACGCTTACCAGAGCAACGCCTCACTGCTGAGGAAGGGGGAGAGGCGAGGCGTGAAGCAGTCTGTCGTCGCACTTTACCGGAGGAAATGTCTCGCGGTGAGCACCGTTCAGTGGAGAATAAGTGGGCCAATTTAAATTGTAACAACTGCACCATCTATGGGGACAATTGGGTCATTGCAATTCCATGTGATTCCGGCTGGCAAGTCAGTTCACATAACCGATGGTAATGCCATGGAATGGAACTAATTGGAATTATTCAGAAACATTTAATATTTAGTATGTTTTCATATTTGTTTTCCAGATACGTTCATTTTCAGTATCTTTTGCATATTGTCAGCCTCACAGCATTATTGCTTGAGTCATATTTAAAGATTCATCTTGTGTTTAGTGTCAAAAATGCCTGAGTCAAATAGATGGGTTCAAAACACTCTGATTGGCACACAGTGAATCAGCAGTGTTAGGAGTTGGGCTAGATATTACATTTTGGCCAAAATATGACTGAGGCAATTATGCTGTGAGGCTAACGATAGGCTCTATCTTATCTTATGTATAAGCAATTGACACCGACCCTGGTGGGGTGGACATGCCGTTTTTTGCATCTTGTGTATCTGACATTGTCTCCTACCTCTCATCTGAGCAGGCGCTGAACGAGAGCGCGTCGCAGCTGTTCAGGAGCGGCGAGGAGACGGAGGTGGAAGAGGGCGTGGCCATCATGAACGAGGCCATCATTCCCTGCCTGCACCTGATGTCGCGCGACACCATGCTGGCCTCGGAGGACGCCGACGTCATGGAGACCATCCGTGACCACTGGTGCACGTGCCTCAGCCCCGACATGGATGGTGAGGGGGTGGGATAGAAGTGACTACACCTACCTAAACTATAAGTACCTAGTTGTGGAGGAGAGAACACTTTCAAAAAAAATTCAAACTAGCCATTTTCAGAAAGGAAACCAGTAGCTCATAAGCTATGAGCTACTGGGAACAAAACATACAATAACAAGGTTTTAGTAACGTGTTTTGGAAGATGGATAGATCCTTAATATGCTCATTTAACCATAAGTAGAAATGCTGTATTTCGTTTTGCAGTACAGGCCATGATGCAATATTCTTATTTCTAAATTATATTGGTTCTCAAGCAATTTTTACCAATGTATCCCCTATATTTATTTCAGCAAATTACCCTGTTCACCAGCATCTAACATTTTAAGGAGGGAAAAAAATATTATTGAACATAAATAATGTATGAGCATGTTATTTATTAACATGAACATGACATGGGGGCTGCGAATACTCTTTCCCTTTTTGTAAATCATGGGAAAGATTACATGAATTTGTTGCTATTCAAATTTACTACATTTCATGAAGGTTTTTAGAAATATTCCTAGTACCCCTTGCAATCTTTCCAAGTACCCCTAGGGGTTCTTGAGAAGCACGGCTATAATCCAACAAAACCCCATGTCCCCCACAGGCCATGGTAACAAATATGAGGGAAGCTGAACGTCTCATCTGTTGTCTCTAACGTGGATGGCGCCAAATGACTGAACTTCCAGCCAGAGAATCAATCAGAAGTGTCTAACGAATCCTCATGCTCTGCTCTCCCTCTCCGCTCCGCAGACTCCCTGCAGGTCAAGCTCGGCGAGATCCTGCCCAGAGTCCTGGACAGTTCAGCGGAGATGGTGGTGCTGAAAGACCCCCCCAAGGTGCACGGCAGCTTCCCCAATGACCTGTGTACCCGGCTGGCTGCGGCCATGGAGTCCATCCGCAACACGTCCATAGTGGTCGTTAAGTGAAGGAAAAAGGGAAGGTCGATGATCCAGAGAGTTCCTTAGCGGAGCGCCCAGCCAAAAAAAAAACCTGGAGGCGCCCTGTTCAGGGTTGGCAAACACTAGACGTGTATAGCATAGCAACAGGTCATATCTGTGATATGTGTTTTTATATGTTGTTTTATATAACTTTTTAACAGGATTTATTTCACCTGGAAACATCGAGCCGTAGCACAGTTAAAAAGAGAGAGTTGCAGAGAGTAACAGAACACTGGAATCAACACTACAATGCATAGCGCAAAGA
This sequence comes from Melanogrammus aeglefinus, assembly GCA_900291075.1. Classification (NCBI taxonomy): domain Eukaryota; kingdom Metazoa; phylum Chordata; class Actinopteri; order Gadiformes; family Gadidae; genus Melanogrammus; species Melanogrammus aeglefinus. Next base: position 249,143 of record OLKM01000095.1, read on the forward strand.
TCCTATTTAACACAGGAATAGGCTTTTTCTGATTGATTCAATATAGTGCCTGGGGACACTTCCTGGTGCCAAGGCAGTGTTTCCCTCAGCACTGTACGGTTAAGGCGGCCGCCTTAACAACAATAGGGCCCCACCTTGACTACCAATGTATAAAAAAAATATATCTCGTAGTGAAAGAAAACATATTTCCATCAGGTACAAAAGAAAAAAAGATAAATAATGCATCCATCAGTAATACGGTTCACAACAACAGTCGTGCCATGAAGCTTTTTTAATGGAATTTAAATGGCGGTTTCAGGTGGTTGTATATATTATTGCGAACCCCCCCCCCCCCCCACGGCCACCTTGACTAAGACATTTTCTGGGGGAAACACTGCAAGCCATCACCTTCCACCAAATAAAGCCAATCACAAGAAGCTTTCGGTATAACACGAGTTGCACCATAAATGGTTCAGGTGTTTAGGGGGTAAAGCCTAATCGCACTTGGGGAGGATGAACAAGAGATCGAATGGAATAAAATTGTCTATTTACCGCACAATTTATAGACTTGCAGTGAACAGAATATGGTATATAGATTATGGATTCTAGGTGATGAACAAATGTACTTTGTTTGTACACAAACCCTCCATTTGACACTGCCTTTTCACTTCACAGCCTGTGATGCTTAATAAACAGTTGGAATTCCTACAAACATTGTCAATATTATTCCAAACTGTAGTAGCAGATGATGTGACTTGAACATATACAGAATCTCAAGTTTAAGCGGATCTCCTTCATGAGTATGTTGTGTGTGTGGTCAAGGATTTCAAGCGACAACACAATTCAATGTCAATGAACATCGATTTTTTTTTAAGCAATAAGTTATTTGATACAGAAGTGTGAGTAGATGGTTACTCATTGAAGTGCCACACATACAAAAAACATTCACTCGGGTCATGAACATACAAATCCAAGATGTGTTTTTTTATCAGTGCAACTGATCCCACACTCGTACCTAGCCAAACCGTATACAATTCTGTGATAAATATGAATCAAGGATATGAGTGGACATATGCAACCCATAGAACATGTAACACTTGCAAACATAACAGTTTAACGTGAATGTTTTAATGTCTTCCAAACGCACACGCGCACACACACACACACACACACAGCACAAAACTGCTGGCTAAAAGATATTTCTATGATTTACATCAGACATTATTAGTCATGCTAATATTCTTTTTGTAACCAAACAGATGCAATGTAGTGTTTCCAACGTAAATCCACCTGGATCACTTTGAATTGGGGGACACTTTACCGACCCACATGATCACACTCCATGAGGGAATTTATTTTTTCTGGAAATGTTTAAATCATTAAAAAGGTGCATATTTAAAGAATAAAAACAAAGAATTATTTGAACAGTGTTTGACATTTACCTGCGTTTCGATTGAATAATCATGAGAAACGGCGGCCTAAAAACCTGGTTAGGTTGGCCAGGTGGGTTGTAGCGTGTGTAGTGTGCAAGTTCCTCTTTTAACCACGTAATACAGAGACAAGCTGTAACAACAGAGTAGGTTGAACCGTAGCCAACTCAAAAATGGAGAATTCATCATTGTTTACCGCGTATTGATCCTATAATGGTTGTTGGTTCACATTTTCACTTCTAAAACTCATCCGTCGTCCTACTGGGGACTTGGCTTGCCAGAGTTTAGAGAAACAAAATATACATTTGTAAAAAGTGGTGTTCAATCTATAAGGTTGCCGATGTAGAAAGGCCACAAGCCTTTATGGCATGATTCAACTACTGTGCTCATTCATGATAAGGTTACAGCCAAAACGGGTTAGAAGCTGCTTAAAGTGTTAAACTGATTTCAAAATAAACAAGAAACCATCTGTCCCAAGTTAGGGCAACAGTTAGGGCTATTACTCATAGCAGAATAGGAGCTTGAAGTTTAAAGAGCAACTACAGAACAGACTACTTTTGCTGCCATCTAATCGTTAAAATCCAATAACCATTTATTTAGGTATCCTTAACTTTATGTTGGTACTTCAAGATGTGTGAGGCCTTTTAAGATGGCAGCAAATTCACAAATTGGGTCTAGTTTGTAGTTAGTCTTTAAAGAGGACAACAAAGCAAGACGAGTATGACTCTTAAAATAAAAGTTGTATTTTAAACCATAGCCTCATTCTCCCTAGAGGGGAAACAAGAGGGAACTGCATCTAGCCAGTTACAGCGTCCCAACCAGTTGATGAGCCATTCTCCAGATACTAATTTTGAATATTACTATGATACTGTGCAGTTCAATCTCTGCTCAATCTCTGCTATGTTCCCTGTGCTGTGATGCTGATTAAAAATGTGTTTTATTAACAGCCGATTGCACATTATTGTTAGGACCAATCGTTTCTCATAAATTCAAGAAAGTGTTTTGTTATTTTGTCACAAAAATAACATTTTGTTGAGGAACACTAAGATGAACTCAAGATATAAGATAGTACTGTTTTGTAATACTAAGATCAAGGTCTCCTTTGACACACTATGTTGAAGTCCTTCTGCTCTACCATTTATTTACTGCTAGTACAGATAGGAGTGGCTTGATAATTATATTAGCTCCTTGAAAAAAGTGTAGGGATTCACACTGTATCCCAAAGGAGGAGGATATATCGTTTGAAGAGAGAAATTGGGGTAGCATGACTCGAGTTTCATACGCACACATCTCGTTTCCTGACTAGACGGTCACGAAAGGATAAAAATAGGACTCAGTGGTTGGAAAAAAAACATCTTTACAGACAAATGGAAGGTATTGCTCACATCATGATCTATTTCCTTTTCTTTTTCTTCTTACCCTCGTTGAATCATGTGAAAATACTTTCCACCCATTTTTCCTTCATTAAATCGTCGTCGTAGGGTCTCACAGGATAGGATGAAGGGATAGATGGGGATGGGATGGGTCATGGGTGATCAAAATGACCATAAAGAGGAGTTGGGGGGAAAACATCACAGAAACAAGCCTAGCCGAGACGTCAAAATAAAGACCCAAACAGTGGGCTGGAAAAGCCATCTTCAACTCCCTTGAGAGAGAGAGCGAGAGAGAGAGAGAGAGCGAGACCGAGATAGCGAGAGAGCGAGAGAGCGAGAGAGGGAGAGAGCGAGAGAGGGAGAGACAGAGCGAGAGAGCGAGAGAGGAACCTGGTGCAATGTTAATACAAGGCAGGAAACCGAAAAGATGAGTTGAAGAAAGAAAATGCAGGTGAAAAGTGCATTAGAAGACAATAAACTCCTTTTTTTTTTTTTGGTAGAGCTAATACATACAGTCATATATTTATATATACATCTACAGTAGAAACAAGAGATGGTCAGAGAGACGGGGGAGTGGACAGAGACACAGGGAGCGGGGCCTTAAGTTTCTTCTGTCACCGACAGTATCTCAGGTTATTTACAGTTTTCCTGTTAGTGTTTCCGTCTCCGTGAGCAACGCGCGCAGGTGCGATTACCTCCAAGTGCAGAGTTTGCCCGTAGTTTCCTCGGGTGTTCCGATAAGTCACGCTTACTTTTTGTTGACGCCGGCCCCCGGTACCGCCCGCCCCCGTCATAGTGGGAGGAGGGGCTTAAGACGGGTCTGGAGGTTATCGGGTCAGTGACACAGACACGGGGGACAGGGACGGGAGGCGGCTGGGTGGGCGGGGACAGTTTGAGGCCAATCAACAGGCATCATGTGTCTGGGAGTTGGTTGATGTCAGTCAAGTTGGTGTCATTAAGAATAACTTTGATGCGGTCCAAGCAGTCCGCCTGCCTTATCCGCTCCATCTGCATCTGAGCACAGAGGGAAGGAAATAAACAATGTCGGTCCTTCCCGATTGGTTCGGGGAATGCATCGTGTCAAACACATGTGTTTAGTTTCAAAATCATGCTATTTCTGCTCCTGCTCTTTACTACTCTCATGGCTCACCTGCAGCAGCTTCAAGCTGATAATTGTATAGTAACTAGTAAGTAAGTATAGCATAGTAATGCAGACTACAAGAGCCGTCCAGCCATAATGTAAATTATTTTCAGCCTGGCAGACAAACCAGTCATACGTAGGAGGCATAATAGATCCCTAAAGGCCTCTTTATGATCTGTATTCAGTGGAAAGCAGATGGCATCCCTCATGCAGAAAATATGACATTTTTGCAAGAGGACGGTAATGCAAACATTGTGTGTGATTATTCCCACAAGCAAGTACACATCTCATTATCTCATTTGGTCTCCATGGAGACCCCACTGGTCTTAACTTAATCAAACATTCAGTGACCAGATCAAAAGGCATAGATTATAAAGCAAGTTTGTCTGGAAAGGACTTCCGCATTCTCGGACAAAAGCACGTTCCTTTGAAGTATGCTGCCTGCTTTAATCAACTTGAATAAAAGCCCCTGCTGATGTGACTAAATAGCAGAAGTATAAGAGCGGTGATCCCAGCACAATGAGTGGCGTTAACCATCAGCACTATTCGTTTTGGTTTTTTAAAAAGGTGAAAATCCAATGTTGAAATTAACAAACTGAATCCCAAATACCGTGGGATGAGCCATTTTGACGTGTCGTCGTACTGAGTTACAGCCGTAAAAAGCCAATGGGAAGAACATGATCCACAACATGATCCACACGGTTTCTCGAGCCTTCTTCGCTGAACTTTTATTGTACTACACCAGGCAACGTGCGCCAACTCATACCAGAACAGAACAGTGCAACGACTGTCTGGTCGCCCACTTGGCCAACTGCTTTTCTAGGCTAAAACACACCACAATGACGCCATTGAGATCCAGCCCAAAAAAATACACAACGGATTCCTATTCTTCTCCGACGTTCCAACTCAAGGTAAACAGCAGAATGTATGCATACACATTCACAGCCTATGTGATTGTAATCATTCACGTGTGACGCTGTGGCAAGCTGAGTAAATTTGAGTAAATAAAGAAAATAGAATGAACTGATATTAAATGTCACAAAGTATAGAGTTCACAGTTTAAAACCAGTCGGGTTGGTTTAAGGTTAAGGTTCCCCTGTCGTCCGCTGTGTGACGGCACAAGAGGGGTCAGGGTGAGGGCAGGCGGGGGCGGGACTGACCTGGAGGTTCTGGGACAGCTTGACAAAGTCCTTCTGCACCGCCTCACTGACGTCAAGCTCCGTCTGCAGACGCTGGGCCTTGTCCCTCTCGTCCAGCATCTGGTTCTCCAGGGAGCTCTGAAGCACAGAGACACACACACACACACACACACACACACACACACACACACACACACACACACACACAGACACACAGACACACACACAGACACACAGACACACACACACACACACACACACACACACAGACGAAAAAAAGGCACCCAAAACCAATCTCAGGTGAACCCAAGCACACAGACAAACGCAAAAGAAAAAAACACATGTCACTTAGAGTTATTACCAAGACAAAGGGATGTGTTACAGACGGTCTGTGTCTGTGCAGGTGCATGCGCGCGTGCGTGCGTGCGTACCTTGGTGCCGGTGAGCTCCCTGAGCTGGTCGTCGAGGCTGGAGCTGCGTGACTGCAGGCGCTCCAGGCTCTGACTCTTCTCTGCCAGACTGCGCTGGAGCTGCGCACACACACACACACACACACACACACACACACACACACACACACACACACACACACACACACACACACACACACACACACACACACACACACACACACACACACACACACACACACACACACACACACACACACACACACTTTGTACATTGCACCAAGAAAAGGCTTGGTTTTAGCTTTCCACTGTGAAGCTCATTCTAAGAGTATGTCAAACTAACACAATGTTAGGCTCAGCATTGCCCTCAGCATGATGCAGCTGTGGTTACAGTAAACTGCGCTAATAACTGACAGTGAGGACAGTAAGGAGAGCTCTACCTCTTCCCGCTCCCTCGTGACTCGCTCCAACTCCGTCTTCAGACTGGAGCAGGATGCTGGGGGGGAAACAGCAGGTGGAAACTTATTATGGGATGCTTACTGAAGACACTTGGAATGCCGAGGCCCAGCCCAGGCTGCCAGGAACAGGGATGCAGAAAGCCGTTTGTGCACGTGCGCATGCAGGTGAGGCATGGCTGCTGTAGCAGCTAGGCATCGTAAGTGGGTTCATTTTTACCAAAGCATGAATATGTATTCACATTCACACACACACACACACCCACACCCACACAAAGGGCTTTGACTCCAAACTTGGTTAATCGAATATCAAAAAATAAATAAAAATTCGAACGAATATTAGGCAGCCCTTAATATTCAAACATGTTATGGGCAGGCCAAGAGGGAGAGACGTCGGAGAACCCGACGCAGTCTATTCATAATATTGTAATGACCACGGAAGAAGCAGTGAATGAAGTATTGATTAGACAGCGGTTTATTAGAAACCTAATAAACCATTGGAACACGCAAGACCGGTAACCATAGCAACGTGGTAAACAAATCTTCCGAAGCCCAATCCAGGTATTACTGAAGGCATTTAATGGTCAAAATATTATTACGGTAATATATATTCGAATATTAATATTAATGAACAAACAAACTTCGACTCTGACTTTTGGGCAAAAGTCAAAGCCCTAACACACACACACACCCACACACCCCACACCCCACACCCCACACACCACACCCCACACACCACACACCACACACACACATTAGAGTTGGTTAACAGCATGACACCTGCAAGTCATGAGAATTCTTCTGGGATTCTGGGTAGGGTCTAAGAAAAAGGTGTCCGATTATGCTAGTCGTTTGCGTCGCACACCACAACGTGTGAGAAAGCTTTTCTCAACAAGACACACAGCTATCACTATATAGGACCTTTGTCCAGGTTATTGGGAAACGCTGCAATGCCGCAGCTATGGAGCAAGGCAGAAATCTGCGAAAGCGAGCCAAGACACTTCTAAGCATGTGAACTGTAAAGCACAGGGGTTGCAGTTGGCTGTGCAATATTATAATATATATATATAATAAAATAATAACAACACACACACACACACACACACACACACACACACACACACACACACACACACACACACACACACACACACACACACACACACACACACACACACACACACACACACACACACACACACACACACACACACACACACACACAAACACAGCTAGAAAGTTGGTTTGCATTGCGTGGCGTACCTTCCAAGATGTCTGAAGGGACAACATGAATCAGAGTAAAGAAATGCATTAAAAACGATGAAGGATACCGTGAGCAAAAGCCACGGCTCTTCAGCAATACAAACTAAAACACTCTGAGTGCAGCTCTCTGGCGAGGACCACAAGTGCAGCTATTACCAACAGCATCCACAGGCATTCAATCATCACCGCGCAGAGTCCCAACTATCTGTCCCCTTCCTCTGTGCCAGATCACATCTGGGATGACGCAGCGAACAGGAACACGTGTTTCAGAGCTAGATGAGTGCGGTCCATTTCACCACCGGGTGGCAGGCTCATCAGCCCTTACAAGCCGTTTTTAACATCTGCGAGTGTCCACCCAGATGTATGGCAGAAAGACGGATGAGACGGATTTAGTACAAATCAACTAGTAGGCTATCACTAATGCTGCGTTTTGATTGGCTGAGCTACTAGTAGGCTACAAGTTATAGCCTGCTAGTTGCGAAAACGTCGGCTTTGTGAACAAAAACGATGGCGGCTGCTTCGCGTTTTGATGGAAGCTTTCTGTCGATTTTATAAGCTCATTATTAGATAAATCAGTTCCAAATTAATTTTACTAAAACAATTATCCCTCTCGCCCTCATGGGCTATGACTCAATAGCGCATGCAGCCTTCGGCCTCATGGGCTATTGAGTCATAGCCCATTCGGGCTCGAGGGATAATTGTTAAAAGGTAAGCTGTTCGGTCACCTGCCCCCTGGTGGACTGCAGTTCACCTACAGCATCCAGCTATCCCTCTATCCATCTAAACCAGGCCTCTGGACGGACACGCCCATTTGGGATGTCCCAAGGGCCTCCAGCCCACCTGGGGAGGTACAACAGTGGGCCCTTTGATACGGTTAAAAGGCAAAGCGACGGGAGGGGACCCCCGACCTACCGATCTCCTCCTTGCAGCCCTCGATCTCCAGCTGCAGCGTCTCCTCCAGGTTCTCCTTCAGGCACTGCTCCGCCTGGATCTGCTCCTTCAGGAACAGCACCTCCGCCATCAGCCGCTCCTCCAGGTGGTCCGAGGCCGTGCGCTCCGTCACCACCGCCTCCCGCAGCTGCACCACCAGGGGCTGGAGCTCCTAGACGAGAGGGGCGGGGGGGGAGGAGGGGGGAGGGGGGGGGGGAGGGAGGGGGATGAGAATTGGGTCAGAGACGGATGGAAGCGGAACGGCCAAATCGTGTTAGATCATGCAACAAAAAGACTGGATTGTTTTTGTCAGGTCAGTGAGAAGAGCGCACCGTGGGTTATGTATTCAAACTCCTAATATGATGGTCTATTATATCACTCACAGCCCCGTAACACCATAAATAAAGAATCCCCTGAAACACTTTGTAGAATATAAGATACAAATGCTACAGGTCGATGGTCATTTCACATCAAGCAGTACTCTGTTATAGCAGAACGATGGGAGATGGAAAGCAGACACTGCAAGAGGCAGGGTTGAGCCTTACTTCCTGTTTCCATGTCCATACAGTGTGGATTCAAAACCTTTCGAGGTGTTTTAACTACCGGTACTGCTGTGCAAGTTTATTTTTTTGTTTTTTTTTACCAAGCCACGCCTTCAGCAACAGGATGGGTCGAAGGCGGATGAAAGTGAATCGCCCCGTTCACCCAGATGATTAATCGATTACTGCCAATCGGACTTCAGATGTTGATCTAACGTTGGCTAGTGAGGCAATGGTAATGCGCCCTGGAAAGACCGAAGGAACTCCGATCCCATCGACTGGCGTGCTCTGTTGAGCCCCACGTCCACGGAGCGGAGGGGTCGTACCTGCACAGTGCCGGGCATCAGGAAGCCCTCCTCCTGCTGCAGCTCAGAGTGCAGCCGGTGCTTCCCCTTCAGGCTGTCGTTGTCCCTCTGCAGGCGGCTCAGCTCCTCCGCCACCTGCTCCCTGGTCTGCATCAGCACCGCCTGGGGAAACACCACAGTCATCACAGTGGTACCAGGAAATACACACACGGGTATTTACATTCAGCGAAAAGGCCGGATGGTCTGGAGCAGTGGCTCCCAACCTTTTTTCTCCAGGGCCCCCCTCATTCACTTCTGATGGAATACGCCCCCCCCGCCCAAATCACCATACATTTATATTTGTTGTGCCTTTATTTAATAAATGTGTTATTTTCGTAGCTTACAGTGCATGGTATTAATAGGCCTACATTCATTAATGTGAACCTTGGGCTTGCATACCCACAGCCAGGGCTGGAATCTCAGGTGTAATATGAATGGCAGCCGGTCTAAAGTCGTCGTGCACCTCCAGTCTGTTGCGCGCTTTTGTTTTGATGGCGACAAGTGAGCTGAATGGCAATAATGGATTTGTGAATTGATGGGACTGACCTGTCGCTGAGCTCCACCCTTAAGCCCAGTTCAGACCAAAGATTTGCCTCGCAACGACTTGCAACTCCTTACGACGAGACTGGCTGCAACTTTCTAAAAAACTGGGCGGTCTGGCACAGCGGAGAGCCACAACAGCATCACGCTAAAAAGTAGCATAACTTAGGTTTGCGATTAGGTTGCTTGAGCTAGCACCCCAATTTACCCTCCCGGAACCTGCACACATTGGCGGTGTATTGGGTTTCATTCTGATGTAAATGCGCTGGCTCCACGGTCTCCACAGAGACAACGCAGTGATATCATCATGAGCAGTTCTAACTGGAGAGAACGTGAAACCGCCAGCTGCTGATCATGTGAGAGAAGATGATGCAGTCGCATTCAATTTATGACATTCGATTTACGAGAGAGATGCAGAGGAACTGTCCTTAGGAGGCTTTTGTCGGGATAAAAAAAACAAGTGGTCAGCAAAAAAATTTTTGCTGAAATTGCCTTGGCTCTCTGGCGCCACAAAGGTTGGGAACCACTGGTCTAGAGTTCAGGGTTTCGAGGGGAACTCTCAAGACGAAAAGGTCCTGGGTTCAAATCCTACTCGAGCAAGTTGCCAAATCCATATCTGCTTCCTAATGACATTAACTGAAGATGATTCTTTGCAAGTTAACTTGCCAAATTATTCAAACTACAATTAATCATTTCAATCGAGACATTTTTGGTTGCTACTGGAAGACGTCAAATAGTGGGTTAACTTCTCCTTAACAACTTCTCCTTCTACTGTATAAGTCAGGTTCCTCATCCTCTTTATATCAGATTAAGCATTGATGGTAAATGGTGTCAAGACCACAACCACAACCACACAATTTTTACAGTTCCTGTTTAGATTGGTAAGTATACTGTATACGCATAGTTGTGTAACTGACCATCTGTTCCTGCGTGTTCCTCTTGGCCTGGCCGAAGGCCTGTTGGAGAGCAGCGAGTAGGGCCTCAGATTCCTGCACTCTCTGCACCAGGGCCGACACCTAGCACACAAACACATGTTCACAATCCCCTCCAAGTCAAACATGTCGCTGTTGGTTATGGATAAAAAAAAAGAAGAAAAGAAGGTATTTTGACATGGACTTCTTAGCCGTTTGACCAACGACTGACTATTTGTATTTGAATTCCATGCCTTGGCTGTGAACTCCTCGTTGACCAGCTTCACAGACTCCTCCAGCTCCTGTTTCTCAGCCATGGTTCTCTCCAGCTGGTCGTTGGCCTGGCGCAGCATCATCTGCAGCTTTTTCACCTGACACACACACACACACACACACACACACACACACACACACACACACACACACACACACACACACACACACACACACACACACACACACACACACACACACACACACACACACACACACACACACACACACACACACAGTTATATCCTGTTGATGGAAATTAACCTAGGCAACTGTAAAGCTGTAGAAATGTCCCAATTGTTGAGGGAACTGAACTGTTAGAACAACCCATTTGTAAAGGCCATCAGACTGTTCTCTTCAGCCTAGACTTCCCTGTAAGAGGAAGCAAATACCCCCAAATAATCCATGACTTCACCTCCAACAATACAGTTGTAACAGTAACAGGTGGACATATGCTTCAGATGTGGCAGGGATTCTATTTATAAGTTAAGAAAACATAGTTAATCACTCAATAAGAAAAAAAGATACTTAAGAATAAAGGTCCATTTCGCAGGCTACCACTAAAGGACAAAACATTTTAAAAAGGTATCCACGTACGGATGCAGGGACCACTAACGCCCCCCTCAAACCTCAGGGCCGGCTCACCTGGTCCCGGGTCTCCGCCTCCTGCCCCTGGATGACCTGCAGCTGCTTCTCGTAGTTGGAGCACATGTCGCAGCGCCGACCCAGCTTCCTGCCAGCGTTCTTCACCTAGCAGAACCACACCGTCAGAAGCTCAGACACACGGCACTGGGCACTAGCATCAGAAGACATGGATTCATGTATACAAGAAACTTCGGAAAGGAATGACGCAGTTTGCCTTCAAATCAAAGAAACCTGTAGGGTATTTTTTTTAATATAATGTATGTATGTAGTGCAGTGTATAATTAATATTAGTTTTTAACAGTATTAACCAAGCTTGTGAGTGAGTGACTGAGCGAGTGAGTGAACCTCTTGCTGGAGCAGGTTCCACTCGCTGTCGCTGACCAGCCGGTACCCAGCAGGCGGCAGGAAGGCGGTGTCCGGGGCGTGGGAGATGCTGGACAGCAGCGAGGCCGTCTCCTCCTGCTCGGGGGTCATGGCCTTGATGGCCTTCTCCTGGTCCTTGGTGAGCAGGAAGTGGCTGGACGTCAGCTTCATGGAGCTGACCGACAGGGCGTCGCTGAAGCCGTCCGAGGCCCCGCAGTCGGCGCCCACCAGGGGCCCGAAGTCCGACTCAGAGTCCAGGTGGCTGGCCGACTTGGCCTTGTGGTTGTAGGCCCCGAGGCCCTGCGGGGCCCCCAGGGAGGAGCCCAGGCTGTCTGTGGACTGGACCCGCCGCAGGCTGTCCCAGTAGGGGTCAGAGGGAGCACTGGCCACCACTTCAGTGTCCAGTGAGTGCATGGAGCCGTGAGTGCTGTGGTTGGATTGGTACTGGGGAGGAGAGGGTTAGAGGAAGGTTACAACACTGGATGTGAGAGGAATACACAGCAGTCGCTTTCAATTCAGGAATATTGAGGGTTCAACCTCTCGTTTATTTTTGTTTTCAAATAGGACATTATTAACCGGCGCACAAAAATGAAATTTATAAGGCCGACATCTAATCAGAGCAATTAAACGTGTTAAAAATCAGCGGCAACCATCTTGGTTGTTTCGGAAAATGACTCAAAGGCGTTCCCATACAGTCATGGTCTCAAAACCAACCCAAGTTAAAGATCAACGGTTGTGATTGGCACGACCCAGGCCAGGTCTGCTGGAAATCTGTCAGAATGGGTTGTGGGCCGGACGCATAAGCTATGACAAATGAAACATGAGCTAGCAGATTCGATTTGTTCCCAGGCTGGAGAAGTGTACTCCTGTGGTACATTTGCTGCAAGTATATGACTCTGCTGAACCTAAAGTGTTAGGAGTTTCTTATGAAAACTATTATGAAATAGTGAACTTGTGTTGAAGCACCACCCACCCACCCACACACCCACCCACACACTAAGAGAAAATATGAACACTTCAAGTGAGAGTCAATACTGAAAATAATAGTAAAATTAAAATTAAAAAAAAATGTTTCCCAATTAAAGATCCTCTGTGGCCTACTAATGAACCCTACATGGACGGGCATTAGGGTGGAGGTACGAGATGTCCTGGTACCTTTTCATGGCTCTGGCCCAGGCTCATGTCGTCCAGAGGTTCAGTGTTGTCCCCACCCTCATCATCCTGGTGGTCCTGTGCCTGGCTCAGACGTTCCATCTCATCCTCCTCCTGGGACGCACACACACACACACACACACACACACACACAAACACACACTTATTTGACTCACCTCCAGCCAAATTAATTCTTAAGTCTGATGTGTGAGACTAACTCATTGGTTTCTTTAAAAAGAAAAAACATCAACAAATGTGTCCTTGCATGTGCACCTGTGTGTGAATGAATGAACGCACGCACGCGCACACGCACACACACACACACACACACACACACACACACACACACACACACCTGGTCCTTCTTCTTCATCTCCTCCACCTGGCGGAGCTGCTCTGAGGAGAGCACGCTCTCGATGCGCTGCATGTCCCTCATCAGCAGCCGCTGGGACTCTAGGAACTGGTCGTTGGCCCGCTGCCACGTGTGCTTCAGCTGGTTGTGCTGCTGCCGCTCCAGCTCCAGCTTGTGACACACTGACCGAGTCAGCCCGGGGACACCACACAGTGAGGTTAGAGGAGAGTACAGTGTTCATCCCGGGGATAACACACATTAGGAGTTAGAGGAGGGTAGAAGTAGGGGACAGTACAGCATTGAGGGAGCATTAGGGTGTGTTGAAGAGTAGAGGAGTGTTATAGTAGAGAACTGACTAGAGTTTAAGTATTATGGAGAGGTGTAGACGAGTACAGTACAGTTATGAGTATAGGAGTAGTAGAGTATTTGACATGAGTAAAGTAGAGAAATAGGCAGAAAATAGTATTAGAAATTAATAGCAGAGAAAGAGTAGAGAAATAGGCGGAAAATAGTATTAGACATTAATAGCAGAGAAATAGTACAGTAATTGAAGATTGGGAATTAAGCAGAAGAGGATAAAGTAGAGTAAAGTAGACGAAGAGTAATCAAACGGAGAGGAAGAGTGACAGTAGAGTAAGCAAAGAGTATATATTAAGCAGAGTAGAAAGTAAAGCGGGAGGGCTGGTGTTTGGCAATTAAGATAAGGAATGCAAGGCCGATTGTGTTAACTAAATGTTGATAGTTTGACCGTCAGAAAAATAAACAGATTTTTCTATACGAGTGTTGAGGAGACAACACTTGTCTTCTGCGGCAACCCGTTTGGCGGGGAGGGACGCTGTTGGAGAATGCGTTTAGGTTTGAGAATAATATTTAGAAAAAAAAAAACGACGAGTTGCCGACCATTGTGAATATCTCTGTTATTGTTTGCATTTTTGACGCTGCTGAATCCATTACAATACAATACGAATACATTTTTCTAAAGCACTGTGCAGTACAATGAACCAAGCCCCGTGCAGCTCTATTGTAGTTGGAGAGTTCAGTGGTCAAGTCATGTCAACTGGATCTTTACAGCCCTTAATCACAGTTACAGTCTCAAAGGGCTTTGGTCACATGTGCAAACATCACACATTGCACACAAAATGATCGGGATACTGGAGTGGCTCCATTCAAAAGTACCGCAAGGAACTATTCTAAAGGGGAGCCGTCTCTGAAAGACGCATCAAGCCATTTTATAAAGAACCTACGCTTGGAGTTGCGATTGTGTCTCCATTGTCCCCAGACCAACGTTTTCTATGAATGCTCATAGGCTCAACCGCCTCAGTCCATACACAGCAGGACTTTCTTGGCCAGAACCAGAAAGAAGGGGAAGATATTTTACATAGAATTTGTGGAAGAAATTCCTTAAATCAAACCTCTCTCACTTAAGGTTAACATAAGCATCTTCCCAAAAAGTTTAACGTCAACATCATCATGATCATAAGGACATGAGGCCTTTGATTAACTGTAAGCCTCATGGCTTATCCAACCACACAAAACCAGCAGGCTGTGGTCCTTCAACTCAATGACATCCCAAACACTGATTGGTTGAGGCAGATGGCCGAGGAAGAAAAACAACCGATTGGCAAGAACATGTTGGCCACATACACGAGTACTCAAGTGGTCACCTCAATCATTCTACTCAAAATCCTGACCTTGAGTCACCAGGCACTTGGATGACATTAACCAGATTTAAATTTTAAATGCAGACATATGATACAGCCGCACGTAAAATCACCTATGATTACTATGTTCAAATCAAATGTTAACCATCGACTTCTTGACAGAATATGGCTGAGCCGATAGGAGACACCAAATAATATAAATAGTCTGCATAGTCTACTCAATTCATGAACTCCTTTCTTATTCTTTTTACTCGATTTGTGTAGTTTTCCTCACTTAAGACAAACCATAGAACCAACATATTTTTATTCTTAATTAACATAAGATTATTATTATAAAAAAGGGACAAGAAGCTGTAAAGTAAGTTTGGCCTAAAAAAAACAACTAGTTACAAATGAGTGTGGTCTTACATCTACTTGCAAATAGTCTTCTTACAACCCCTTGAACAAGAGCCAAAGGGAATAACCAGCCACCGCAGTACTAAAGATTAGTTATCCGAGGGTTTGGTACTTTGTGAAATACATTTTTGAAGGTTCATCCTTAACTGTTAATTGTTGGTCTTTTGAAATAACTGCTGGAATTCAAGTTGCAAATAAATCTCCCATATGACTCAAAACAGCTGTGTAAATCATATCTGGCATACTTGTCGTTTATTGAAAGGCAAGCTTATTGAAATGTGGTCTGTTGTCTGTAGCCTAGCTATACTGCTACACACAAAGCCAATACATTTCTACATCATGTAATACATTCACTGATAGTTTGACCGTATTTTCAGACACCCGATCACCATCTGGAACCAAGCAGGGACCCAGATGCTGATGCTAATACTGATGCTGAAGCAGATGCTAAAGTATTTAGGATGTACTAAAAACAAACTAAAATTGAATTGATCCTGCAACGTAATTTATAGTCGCTGTGACGCGAAGCAGGCAGACACATGGCATGGCATTTATTGTGTAAGCTATGAAATTGGCCTCAGTCACCTTCGTGGAGCTCCTTGCGTAGTTTCTCAGCGTCTTCCTGCAGCACTGACTTCTGAGTGTTGAGGACGGCCACGTACATCTCCAGGTCCGTGCGACACGACTTCTCCGCCTCCAGAACGTGGTTGAGCTCTTTCACCTGTTGGGGGGGAAAAAAGAGGAGAAAAGAGATCCGTCTCAAACGTTTACTTCTTTCTATCTGTAGGTCCATCACTGACCTTGATGACCTTCGTATCTGGGGGGGGGGGCCCTCAGCAACCTTTGTATCTGGGGGTCCCTCATCAAGCTTGATGAACTTTGTATCTGGGGGTCACTTACCAACCTTAAAGACCTTTATATCTGGGTGTGACTCACTGACCTTAAGGACCTTTGTATCTGGGGGTAACTCACTGACCTGAAAGACCTTTGAATCTGGGGGTCATTCACTGATCTTAATGACCTTTGTATCTGGGGGTCACTGACCTTGGACGCCTCCAGCTCCTTCACCCTTTCATCCGAGGTGGCTAGCCTGGCTTTCAGAGCAGCGATCTCCTTCTCCATTGGCATCACCACCGAGCGCAGTTTCTCTGCATCCTCCTGGGCCTATTAACGAGAGGGAGCCTGCATTAGTGCTGGGAAAAACACCACATGGGCAACAACAACTGTTGTCTTATATCTGGCACGCTTGGGTTGTTCTCCAAACCTAATAAATTGTGGCAGTAAACAACCATGAAAAGAGGGAGGAAGACCCATTTCAACAGCCAATATCGGATAGACAGTCCTTCATTGCAATCTTACAATGGTGTGTGTCTTCACAATACTACTAACTACTATGTTTTTATCCGGTCGTTCCTCTGAGACACACACACACACACACACACACACACACACACACACACACACACACACACACACACACACACACACACACACACACACACACACACACACACACACACACACACACACACACACACACTTCATGATTATTGGCATTTGATTTCTTGGATATTTATATTTGCTGTTCTAATGACAAGCGCACATCAGGAACAACAACATAGCCCAGACAATATATGCTCCTTGACCTTGCTTGGCACAAACTCAACAATTCGCAAAACAGTTGCTACAGTGAGCATGAATAATGTATAACATTGTCTTGACTCTACCATGCTAGCCAGCCTTTTTGGCTAATTCTAAATTGAGATTCCAAAATTGCAATGGTCATATTATAGAATTTGGACCTGAAGGTACAGATGTGTGGGTTATAATACTGGGTGTGTTAGGATACTTTCCCAAGTCAGTAAGCAGTTTATGTAGGCTATAAAGAGCTTACAGCTGGCGAGGCTTAACAATTTGGGTCATAAAAATGTTGCATAATGTGCAAGGTAATATACATTGTTTTAAAATGAGTCATGCATTTTAACCTTTTCTTTCTAAGGCTAGTTTTTCTAGAAACTCTGCAGGCTGAAGTGATTCTAACAACTGTGTACTTCTGCTATTGTCGATTATTACCAACCTAACATTTCTGAAAACAAAGAATCGCTGCAAGGAATAAAAGGAACTGATACTGAAACTTTATTTTGACTAGACTTATCATAAGACCTCCTATTTTTAGATGCACCTTCCACCATACCCTCCTACTGAATTCAATGATTGACCCTAACTTCAAAGTTTTCTAAAAAGTCTGACAGAATAGGCGGGGGAAGGGACACATGAGCAAAGTACAATTTTGACCTGAGGTATTAATTTAGCCTATAACATGGCTGCCCGACTCGGTCTGAAAAAGAAACAAACTTGTGAAAGTCGGCCAGATCATTCAAATATGGTGCGCTGGAATTGCTTAGGCTATTCTATTATGGCGCATTTCCACTACCACGGCTCGGCTCGATACGGCTCGACACGGCTCGGCTCGACTCGGTTTGGTTGTGTTTCCATTACAACTGGTGCCTCCTCGACGTGGGCGGGGTCGTCATAACACGGCTGCGCGAAACCGCTGCGACGTCATTTACACGGCGCCGAGCAACGTACAAATCCGGAAGACCAGAACAACAACAACCACAACATCAGAGGAGGACAGCATGGAGGACATGGAGGCGATCGTGTTGCTGCTCACCCTGTGGCTTTTTGTCGCACAGAAGGCAAGAGAAGAGAGAGCCAGAGAAGACTCCGGGCCCGCGAGACCAAAACACTATTGAAAAGTCGCGCGCGGTTTATGACGCTTCCAGTGACGACACTCATCGGCCAATCAGTGGAAGTCAGTCAGCTGACGTCACGTTTTAGTAACGCTTCGACTCGCTTGGAACCAGGGTTGAGGTGATACCAAAAAAGTACCCGGTTGCAGGTACTGCGTGCTAGTGGAAACACGCAAATAGCGCGCCGAGCCGAGCCGTACCGAGTAGAGCCGTGCTAGTGGAAATGCGCCATTAGACTCCCAGCACCCTCTGTATGAGTAGTTCTAGCTCACCCATCGGGAGACAGCAGGTTCTGTTTCTCAAGACGTGGCTCAAATAGCTCCAGACCGTCTTAAACAAATGTACCTACATTTTGGCTCATACTTACTTTAAACTTTGCACATACTGTTGTATGCTATCATAAAATTGCCAGTGGTTAGTGAAGGAAGAATTAAGGTCTTAGATCTACACACTCACTCTCTTCATGTCGTCCTCCAGGTTCTCCTCCTCCTGACCCTCAGTGAGCCTTCTGCGCAGCTCCGCCAGCTCGCGCTCCACCGCCTCGCGGTACTGGTTCCACTGGGCCCGCTCCTGGTCCAGACGCTGGTGGAACTGCTCCTCGTACTCAGAGACCGTATCTGCACCAGGAGGGAGGGAGGGAGGGAGGGAGGGAGGGAGGTGGGGGGGAGAGAACGAGGAGAGGGTGAGCTTGGCAGTGCTCAGTTCCGTATTTGTTTGACAACCAGTCTTTACACCTGCAGCTCTTTAAAGGCTGATTCTAAAAAAAGACTCACTGAATCCACTGACTTCCATAATTAATTTGACTAGACAGGCGGCACTTGACCTTTCGTGCACTGCTTGTGCTGTGACCTCTGCTACACATTGGAAGACATAGGGCAGTGAAGCAGACTCGGACACAGACGCATCCCCCGGCGGGTTACCTTTCATGATGGCCTGCAGTGAGGCCACCTCCTCCTGCCACTGGCTGCGGACCTGGTCGATGGCCTCCTGCTTGGTGCTCTCCGACACGGTGGCCACCGCCTTGATGTTCTCCATGTCGGCCTGCGCCTGGGCCAGCTGGACCTGCAGGGCGCTCCGGTCCGCCTGGGCCCCGTCTAGGGAGGCCCTCTGCCTCTGCAGCTCCTCTGCGGAGAGGGAAGATAAGAGGCCCTCTGAGACACAGTGCCGTGATTCAAATGAGAAATAGGACTGGAGAAGGGTGAGGTGTACAAATTAAACAGGAGTAGGATTGGGGGGGGGGGGGGGGGGGGGGTTCAACAGAGTACCACTACGACTCACCCTCCTTGGACAGGTAGAGTTCCTTAATCTTGGCTCGCTTATGGTTGAACTCTGCCTCCATCTTCTCCTTGACCCTGATCAACTCGGCTCTCTCCTGCTCCAGGATGGCTACTCGCTGCTGGAGCGCCCCTGTTTGATGTATGGAACAAAATAAAGCAACACATGTAAATATCTGCCCAGCATGGCTCCAAAAAAAGAAAATGCATTAAAAATTAAGGTCTGCATTTGGGGGTACAGTGAACCAATGATTTTGATTATTAATCTAGGTTAAATGAAACAATGATTTTCTTTATATTTAATGTAGTTAAAGTCAAGGCTATGTCAAAACAATCATCAGCGTATGACTATCGGCCAAATACAAACATCTCCGCAAAGTTTTATCATAATCGTCCATAGGGTAGGCTTCCAGTACCGTTATGTCATTCATACCTACATAGTCGCTTTGTTACCTTTGGACTGTACTCAATCCACATAAAATGAAATACATTTGTTTGTGTGTTTTATTTTATTGCACCATCATATAATCGGATGCGAGCATCCCACCAGAGGCTAACCTCCTGCCTGCAGGAATCCTCTGTACCAAGAGGTACATTGTGTTAAGTGAGACTATTCCCATTGTTCAAAATGTTGCTGATAATGCACAATACTTTGGATAAGGATGATAACCACATTAACATGGGAGATAAGGCTGTGAAAAGTAGTCGGAGCTCTTGTCTCCACACTACTATGGCTCAAGATTTGCATAAAGAATATACAACTGCTGTCTGCAACCCTACAAGAAACAGATGCCACGTAACCTGGTGAAAAACACAAGAAACAGTTTCCTTATTTTTTCAAATGACAAAAGTTGTAATCTTTCTCGAGTGTCTGTGAGCTCCATCCACGCCTCCTAATATTCTACTCATGTAACAACCATTTAATTAGTACAAAATGGGCCAACATATCAGAAAAGTCTAAAAACTTGTATTCCAAGTTGAATCCAGTCAAGTATTTGGTCTAATGTCAAAGCAAAGTAATCAAAATCTGCATGGTCATTTCTCAAGCTCAGCCCAATGTTTGTTTATCTACACATGGATTTCCACCCATCAATAGGTCCACAAAACAGGGACCTTAGAGGGAACGTTTTTGAGCTCGAATGCTTCAAGCTAATGAATCATCTCCATATTGGCCTGCCAGTGAAGCTCTCAGATAGACACACTAGGAGATACAACTCCATCGCTGAGGAGACCGCAAAGTCTATAGGCCAAAGTAGAGCGCCATTGAGTTTTAAATTACAAATATCTGGACTGGGTCCATATCATATGCTTTTGATTCAACATTGTTAACGTCATGGCTTGGAGTGAGCGTGATGACAAGCCCGAGACGATCTAGGATCTTTGCGGCTTTTGCTAGCCATCCTGCATGACGAGCTAACAATATTTAGTGGCTAACGTCAGTAGTACGAGCGCTGCTAATAACACAAGAACAACTTTCCCTGGGCCTAGGGACAAGACCGAGTACATTGGTTGCCAAAACAAAGACTCAAAAATAAAGACGTGGTCCAAATGCATGGTCAGGACACAATGAAGACAACACAACAATAGTGAGTGACAAGAGTGACACGTCGTCTGAGGATGCTAACTAATGATGAGACGCGGTGGATGTCGAGGCCGCTAGACTCCCCCACTTCAAGACCATGGCAACATAATAAACAGAATCTAAAAAATAATTTACCGTCAGGTTGAGATCCCGGGGCCTGCTCGGCCATGGTTCCTTACAGGCTTGGTGGCAGCAACCAATGCAAAGGGATGAGCTAGATGTGTCAAGAAAAACAAGCTAACATCACTACCACTGTAAGGGTATCAATGTAACAGCAGAATAGTTGACTTCCTGAAAGCAGTTTTCAAAGTAAAAGTTTCTCACCGTAAAGGAGCGCGAATAAAAGTCTCTCAAAAATACTGGTGATTACTGCTTTATTCGATTATACTGTGTTCTGTTCGAGAAAATGCCGTATCCGATTTCTATATGAATATGTAATGTATGTATGTGTGCATGTTTATTTATTTTGAATGAAACGAATAAGTACGAATAAAAGCTTGTTTGCGTTTAACCTCTCAAACATTACGATAGTACACAAAATACCAAATATAAACTAAAGTCATTGGAGCGTGTTAAGTGGGTGGGGGGGGGGGGAACTTCTTGAAGTTCCTTATGTTCGCAGCGGAAATTAGCCGACAGTTAGGCTAAGATCAGATCTCAAAACCCCGGTTTCCAACCATGAAAACTTCAATTCTTACTTCTACTTTCAAAAATCATCGGTTGATGTGATAATAAGCCACGCATCCCTGTCCTTAAAAGGTAAGCCATTTTAAAGAGATTATATGCGGCAATGATAAAATTATAATAACCTAACAATAATGTAAAACTAATGGTCGAGGTGAATGAGTAGGACTTCTTTCTTTTAGAGCAGAATGTGAGTTTAACAGGAACTTCACAGGAATTGGCTGCTAGAGAATGCTGTGCATTGATAGTATTTGTCCCTCCCTGTCTTAAAAGCATCATTCCTCATATTTGGGAGCAATGAGGTCCACTGGAGATTGTGTAGTTCACGCCTTAGTACTAAAAATCCATACATTTTACAGGAACTTTTATTATATTGCCATTCAGTGCCTTTTCTGGGTTTTATTTATAGTAACACAATTTCAATTATTTGGATTTCCACCAGAAATCATGGTCGAAACTTTGACAGGCGTAATTAAATGTACATTCTTTTTTATCTTCTCTTCTAAAAATACTAAGCTTTAAAAAAACTTGAAGCTTAGTCAGCTGACAAAAAAGGGAAGTGGCAGGTCATTTATTTCACACTATACTGATGAACAGAGTCACATAGTAATAAAAGGGAATCACAATGACATGTTTTATGAGTAAATTGTTTTGCCTATTTTTGTTTTGATTAAAGCACCAAATGGAGTTTTGGCGGCAACACATGTGGATATGGACACTAATAGGTACACTATTGGCATCTTTGGTGATAATCCTCATCTTCCTTCTAATCAACAAGTATATAATCAGTAAAGGTATGTTTTAATTATTCATTGAATCCCCTTTCACATGTTCATGTAATTGTCCTGCACTTACTTATCTATGTAATAACCACAACATTAAGGCATGTATTTGTTCCTTTGTTATTGTTATTGATCTGTATTACACATCAAGTGAACATCCTGTGTTTTTATTCGTAAACTTTACTATTTAAGTATATTGCTGTCCTTTGGTGATTTAATAAATGGTCTCAAGCTTGTTCATCCAAATTGTTGTATGGCATGCAGCTGTAGCTTTTCCTCTTTCTGAAATGACCTTAATGCAAAATGAAAATACATTTTGAGATGAGCAGCAATACCATACCTTTCAAAGTATTTTTCTACCTGTATATTTAACTTTAAAGAAAGTGTTTGTGATTATTTCATCTTTTTTTTTCTTTCCTTTTCTAGGTCCATCTAAAAGATATTTCGAACCCTGCTATCCCCCTGTATTAAATGTCCAGTAAGACATGCACTAGTTCTCATATCACCTACTTCCTCTTCTATAAATGCCCCTTCTGTTGTCATCTTCTGTTTTTAAGAAGCTGCTTTGTCTTACAATGAACCCTCCTTGTTCCCTCCAACTTAACCCCTCGTACTTGATTATGGTTGACCGCTGAGGTGTCTTTGGCAGTGCTAGGCCTGGTTCGCCTCTGGGAGTAAGGGGCTAGTGTGGGATGTCAGGGGCGCAGGGTATGGCGAATTGGTTTAGTCAAGGCATAGCAT
This sequence comes from Melanogrammus aeglefinus, assembly GCA_900291075.1. NCBI lineage: Eukaryota > Metazoa > Chordata > Actinopteri > Gadiformes > Gadidae > Melanogrammus > Melanogrammus aeglefinus. Next base: position 272,255 of record OLKM01000095.1, read on the forward strand.
CCTGCAGGTCCCCTTTTATTTTGTAGTGTCTTTCAGACTTGTTGACTATACGACAGCATGTGTTATATAGGTCAACTTTTTTCATTCTTGTTTCATTATTTGGCCATTTCTTATTCGTGCATTTATTTATGTGTATGTATTTTAAATAAATTATGTTACGGCTTACATAAACAGTATTTAGGTAAACTTGCTGTCATGTAAATGAACATTGTGAACCTATATCTAACGTTTTATTTAGGGTAAATTATTATTTTGAGATATAGTCAGTAATAACACATGCAATTATCTTAATCTTAAGAAAACTTGAAAAGTAAAGACTTAAGTTTGAAATCAAGCAATCCATCATTATGTTTGAATGCTTATGCTAATGCCCTCTTTTCTGCATTTTCAGAAACAACTTATATGTATCAAAGAAGCTGGAAGAGGTTGTGCCTCCCTTACCCCCGAGGACTCAGTTTGAAAGTGGTAAGAACTGACATTTCATCTTGAGGGAAAGGTATTCGAAAATTATGAATATGGATTATTTTATAACAGTGTTCTATTTTTTTGTAAGCTGCATCTTCTTTGTCCCATGATACTGCTTCCATGTTATCACATTGAAATATATTATTTAAATGTTGGGAGATATATATTTTTATTTAAACAAATTCAGTACCTATACTTTGGCCTTTTATAGTTTGGTCCTTTTTGTATTTTAGATAGTTACGAGAGCATCGCAGAACTGGCCGAGTATGTAAAGGTGGACGAGGAAGAGGCGGTTCTTCAACCACCGACGAAGATAACGCAAAGATGTCCTTCAGTTGACATGTCTATTACGGAGGACTACGACGACATTGGGGAGGAAAACGACAACCAGGGAGAAGATTATGATGACGTAGGATAATGTAGAGGGAAAACATGGATGTGATTTCGATTATGAAGGATAGTTCGTACAGAATGTTCGTTTATTTAAATTAATAGCCTACCTAGATCCATCCGTAACTAAGGGAGCGCTTTAAATTAAGGCATAAGGAGTAAAGCCAATATTGCCATTTGACTCCCTTTTTTTACCCTTTCAAAATGCTCAACATAGCCTATGTATAAGCCATATATATAAGCCATATAAGCCAGCATTAAGGTCAATCATGAGTTTGTGTTGCAGCACATATTTGAATGTAGGCCTATCGTATATGAGCAGCAGTTTTAAATATCATTTACGGCTTTTTATTGATTCTGCTGTGGCTCACACAATAGCAACAATTTCCCCTGTAGGACCTACTTCATCAAAATAAAAGAGCTGCTTTATAGAAATGCTTTTTGTTTTTACATCACATTGATAGATATAATTTAACGTGTGAATTTACACATGATCACGAACGCTGCCCTAAAGGATTGAAGGATGGATGAGCAGATTAATGGATATTGATACTAATTGACAGATATTATTTTGTTAATTAATTTAGCATACAATTTAAATGTGTGAACACACTTGTGATAAAGTCTATGCTGCCCTAAAGGAAGGCAATTAAATAACATCTGGATAGGTTCATTTAGTTAACTCATTGAGCACAGAGGAAAGGTATTCCTATGAGTAACTTTATTGGGAACCATTGACTATAAAAACCAACAAAAGAGTCATAAACACACAGCAGGCTCGCTTATTATCAAAGGTTTTAGTTCCACTGGTTACATTCTTGCAACTTTGCGTAAACTTCATATCGATCCTAGCAATGCCATTAAAAGTATATTTTTTCACGTCAGTCCTCTCATTCGTTTCGATTCCGAATGTCTGGCTTGCGTGTGTCAAAAAAGACCCTTGCTTTGAAAAAAACGTATACAGAAAAAACAGCTCAAGACGGAAGTGCATATGGAACCGGATGCTGCACGGACACTAGTGGGAGCTGTCTCTCAGGTTTCTGATGGGGTTGCCACTGTCTCTCAGATAGTCTACGATCGGAGCACACTTCGCATTCCGACGTGAACGAAATGTAACCGAGCGGGCTTATGTTTCAAATCGTCCGAAACGCAGGGAAGAAATACAATGTCCAGACTAAAGGAAGCAAACTCTTGCCCTGACGGCTATAGGGCTCTGAGCACCAGCGAACTCCGAGAGCTTCTACAAAATGAGGACAAAATGGACCAAATCATTAATCTCAATGAAAAGGTATCGTTTATTCTCCTATGTCCTCTCTTTTAACTAAAGAAACTGAAACGTGTTGTTCGTGATTGCAGGTAACGTTAAAGTGTGTGATTCATTCTTAACGGATCTAATGGACACATTGCTGTAGTGTGCATATGGCCAGTGGTAAAAATGGATGTTAATATCCTTCTCAACATGATGCGATGTGCAATGTATGTACAATAACATATCTGGCTCATCCAATGGGCGTTTGAGTGGCGATCCGTTTCATTCTGTGCATCTTTTTTGTTATCGTTATTGTCTGTGTGAATAAGAACGTTTCGCCCAGGATTTTAACTGTTTGCACGTGTGTGCTCTAACAACAATCTTATAGGAAGCACAGGCTATCCTGCCTGTGTGTGTGTGTGTGTGTGTGTGTGTGTGTGTGTGTGTGTGTGTGTGTGTGTGTGTGTGTGTGTGTGTGTGTGTGTGTGTGTGTGTGTGTGTGTGTGTGTGTGTGTACGCGCACCTTCCATCAAAGTTACATTTGAGTATACTGCCTTTGTGAATGTTACAGAGAGCCGTTGGATCTCAGTGCACGTATGAATACAAACGAGCATCCAACGCATACCAACAAAGAGACGTCATTCGTATACAATGACTACAGTATATGCCGATTGTCAATTGTGCAAAAACGCCTACACCATATAACTGGTTTGAGTAATATAGTGGGATTTAAAGGTAAACGCATCACATACCACAACCCCTGTTATGGGGGTCTCTGGGTCATCTAACACATTCTTAAAGGCACCTGCGGTTGGTCGCTGACTCACAGCATTGTCCTAAAGCATTTCCCAACCCCCTGCTTTTCAAATGGCTAACCTTGATAGTAACTAACTATAAAACTCATTGGACTGGATCTGGTGGAGTCTTCATTTTAGGTTCTACCTTGTCCCTTGTCCCTTGTCCACTCCCGATGTGAAGATGTCAGGTTCACCGACAACTTCTTCAGTGTCCTCAACAGGCCCTTAAAATCTGTCAACCTTTCCAGTGAAACCATGGATTCCCCCTTCAGGGAGTGGATCCCGAATCCCACGAGCCTCGCAAGGAGCCATGTGTCTCCAGAAGGTGGTTTGAGGTTGCACAGACCTAATAAGCCTGGGATCTCAGTGAGAACAATATATATTTGAGCTTTCAAAGGTGGAGCAGCAAAATACCAGTTTACCAAATTGAATGTGGTCAAACATGTCCTCCCGGGGAAGACAACAGTGGGGTTGTTCTCTTCGCCGGGAGGGTAGACTTGCTGACGTTGTTGTCTCCTTAAATGCATAGTGCTCCCTGGATGTCTGGTCTGTAATGGTGAATCATTGTGATTGAACTTTTTAGTACCCCAAATGCCAAATGCAAGCTCTTGGCCCTAAGGGCTAGCAGAAGGCATAATTTGACAGAACACATTCGAAATGGGACAAAGAAAGGCGTGGAATGGAAGGGTCACAATCGGTTCATGGTGAGGGGTGCTTATTCTTTCTTTTTAAATAACAGCTCTCAACTGTCTAAAGGTGATCCCGTCATCATTTGCAGAGTCGCAGGAAGATACCTTATTCTGTGCTGTATGCCCCCAGGATGTGCCCTTTTTTCTTTCTTTGATTACAATATTTTCCTCCATCATACATTTACAAAAAACCTTTGTTGGAATATGGGTTCAACGGACCCGGGTGTTCTGTGACCGACGGGCATTTGTTACACGCCGCGTGGAGACGAGCGGTACATTCATAAAGCATCCTTCAGCGCTCTCTGGATAAGGAGAATGCAGCAGTGGCAAGCATTCTGGCGTACAGCGCGACCAAGGTCGTAAAATGATAAGGGGAAATTGATTGGGGTTCTTGGTGGTGGGGGGGGGGGGGGACGGGGGACGGAATGGAACAAAGACACTTTGTGTGGGCTTAATGGAGTGCTGCAGAGAGAATAATATGGTGTTGTGGTCAGGAGAGGGGACCTGCTGTATTATCAAAGGCCAAGTGTGGTCACTGAAGCCACATGTCGATTCCATGACTCATCGCAAGGTCATGCAGCAAGAAATGCAATGCCTTGATCGAATATATGGGAGATGCATAGGCTCACATTTATAAGTGTATTTCTTCTTTTTTTCATAATGGTTTGGTTGCTCAAGTAGCTGATGACATGGTGTGGTCGGCTGCAGAGGAAATGCCCCTTTTGGGCTCTGAAGACAGGCACTGTGTGGAAAGAAGGATATGGCAAGAAGTGTCTGACTCTGCAGAATTAATGGAACAGAGACGGACCAATAAAATCCCAAAAGGGAGCTTTGGATTTATGTTCTTTCTGAAAGCGACAGTCGGGCCCACTCGTGGGCTGGGGGCTTAAAAGAACCCCCTCCCCCCCCCCCTTGATGCTGTTTCCTGTTGAGATGTAGAAAAGCTTGGCTCCACTTCAAGGTCAATGGCGTTTAGTTTGGGATTTCATTGTTTTGTCTGGGTTTTCCTTTTTCTGATCTACAACAATCCTGTCAATGTGTGGGGCAGCGGATAACCTTTTCTTTGTAGGCCTTTCTTTTCAATTACAAGCTGGTGAGCTCTGAAGCCAGACTTTGGTAAGCATAAAGTGCACTGAGATCCCCATAAAATCAGCTCTGATGGATCTTCATTAAGACATAGTGTTTGTTCTCTTTCATGCCGGGGCCAGACAATGCATCACGTATGCGATGCAATATTATTCACCGCGATTCATAGAAGACCTCCTCGGACCCTCTTAAAGGAATGCCGTTAGAACGGAACTCTAGTAGAATTCCATTTTTGTTTGATGTGCTGCGTCGAAACCGACACCCCGGCGTGCTCTGACAAATGAAGCGCTCCCCGCTCTATGCTGTTTTGTTCTGCGGTGCGAGCCGTGAGATCTGCTGTGAGTGAAGCAGCTGTCAGACGTGCACGCCATGCCTTTTGTGCACGGGCCCCGCTAGGCTCGCACACGCAGAGTGTGGGAAGTGAGCTAAGCATGCGGCGGCTTCCTCCCGTGATCATGGTGCATGGAAGACACCAGGCAAGATGGGACAGATGCATCCTGGGACGGGGCTGGTGTCCTCCTGTGGGAAGGATCAGATGTGCTCAAACCAGCACCAACAACGTGTTACGGGGGACATCCACCCCCATCCAGTGAAGAAGCCGTTTTTTTGCTTTTTATCTGAGTGGACAGGAGGTTTTCCTCTGTTGTCATCTGCGAAGCGGTTTAAAGAGCTTCGCTTGCTTGGCCCGAGCTGTTGGTTTTAGTCACAGTGATTTGACGTGGCAGCGCTGTCAATACTGCGAGGCGCTGGGCTTTCTGCAGGGTGTAACTGCAGCATGGTCGCTTTTTAAATGAGCTCTTGTGGACTCTGATGTTTCTCTACTGATCCAGAGGGAGCAGAACTTGCCCCAAAGCCGGCCTAATTGTTTATTGCATTAATTTAGTTCAGAACTTGAATGGAATACATATTACAGACCAAATCGAACAAGGGAATAATGTTTTGGTCAACTCGCCGCCTTACATTCTAAATCCTACTCTTTTGCTTTCTGGTTGAAGTGTTATATTATGAAGCAATAGCCTGTGCAAATGAGTACCGGTACTGCTCAGGGGTATATGCTTTGCTTCTTTGAGCCTAATTAATGCATATGAAAGGTCATTTCATAAGACTAAATACAGAATTAATCTTGCATTTATAATTACTGTGCTATTACTGGGATATCTATGTACTTTAGCTTTATATTGAATACTTTATCCTTTTTCAAAAAAAATACCTTGTAGCTCTGACTGTGAAGCATGGATCTCTGTGCAATTCACATCGGATGATTTCACTGATGGCGCTTGACACTTAGTGAAATGTAGATGAAAAAAGTACAGGGACTCAAAGCACTGTTTGTTTTAAGAACCAATCCATTTCAATCATTTCACAGTATATGTTGGTGGTAGACCAGGGGTCACCAACACAGTGCCCGTGGGCACCAGGGCGCCCCCTAGGACCATATGAGGCGCCCGCCGGCCTGTCCTAAAAATAACACTAACACAATAACTCATTCTTGAACAACTCTTTCCCACCTTTTTTAAGTCATTGTTGATAATTATTATGAGAAATCATTGACATGATCAGTGTCTTCACATATATGAGTATCATTAATCATTAATAGTAATATATAACTAAAGGCAAACTGAGCAAATTTGTTATTTCAGAAGAGTGCATCAAACTGGGTGCCCCTCGTATGACTCAGTACCCATGAAGTAGCTCTCAGGTTCAAAAAGGTTGGGGACCCCTGTGGTAGACCATCGGTCATGTAACAAAAAGATACTTGAAAAAAGCCATGACGTCGGAAAGACATCGGACCACACATTTCATTTTTGGTCAAAGCCTCTTAAGGGATCTCCTCTTAGCTTTCTACAGCGAACACAATGATGAGCTCGCCCTCCGCCTTCCTCCAGTTTCAGGAACTGCAGCTGCAGAGAGAGTCCCTGCTCGCCTCCAACCGGGGGTTGGCCGAGGAGAGCCTGGCCCGCCGGCCGCCGCTCAACACCGGCAAGCTCCAGCTGGCCGAGAAGTACCGCCAGCTCTCCAACCTGACCACCGTGTGCCGGGAGAAACGGAAGCAGCTGGGTAAGCAAGAAGCGCCGAGGAGCCAACTCGGGGAGGGTTTGCATGAGGCTGATTTGTTTGAGTGGCATGGCGGCAGATTAGTTGGAACGCCTCTGGGTTCGCATAGGGATTTCAAGGATCATCCATTAAAAGGATCAAGGATCAATTTGATCAGTGTGGCTGACAGCCTGTGGTGAAAAGGTTCATTCCTTACAACACCGTGACTGCATACACTTCTTGGTGCTTTAATGGGTTTTTTATCCATACCCTGACAAGACGTACTCAATATTAAGCAGACCTGTGGCGGCATCCGTTCAAACTCCCGACCCTGGCAGGTGTGGACAGTGGGCTTGGATTGTAGGTGCAGACAGAGAAGCCCACCTATTTGGATCCAACAGGGAGATTAGTGCGTCTGTAGGGAGAAAAGGCCTCACTGGCTCATTATCAGTCAACTCGACCGTTTTAATTCGCCAAATGCAAACCGTCTCCTCGGTTCCGTTTCTTAAGCTCTTGGATTCTGTCTCCAGTGACCACTTGGCACATGAGAGGAGCTTGGATGAAATACCACTTATTTTTTTTGTCTTGAATCTCATGCAATGGTAAAAGTAATTAGGCAGCCGATATCCCCCGAGTAGCTGGCATTATCTCAGTCTAATTGCCATTAAGATATAAAAGCCTTTTAGCTGTGAATTTTGAAAAAGAGACTTTCTCCCATTTCCTATTTTTTTTTCCCATTTGGCCCTGCACACTTATGTATGCTTGAAGGGTATATATTATGGTGGATATGAATAGATACCGCACACAAGAAAGGGACACCACTGCCCCTTGTTGTTTCGCCCCTGCCTTTATTTCCCTGTAACCCCAATTCTCAGTTCATCGCCACCCCACAGCCCATTGTACTTATCCTCAAAACTGGACAAGGGGCACATTGACTTTTTATTAACTCTACTGGCATCTCTCTCTCTCTCGTCTCCTTTCCCAACATTGAAACCTTGACATTTGAAAAGGCCCGTCTCGTCTCCCAGCTAGCCTCCCCGCTAGTTTCTTCATTAAAAGCCAATGAATGAGGCGGCGGTGGTTGCAGTGGGATTCTCTTCAGTGTTTGCTTCAGTTACACTTTTTTTTTTCCCCCCAGTGAGACACGCGGCTCTCCCCACCGCTCAGCGTAAGCCTCAGCATAGCTTGGACTGGCGGTCATGGGAACGTATCGGATGCCAGTGGGGAGTTTGCAGAAGTCGTCAAGGAATTGGTTGCAAGAGTAGAAAAGAGCCAGGGGAGGCTGGAAGAGGGGTTTGTCTTTGTTTTGTCAAGTCATGCTTGGTGACCGGGCAGCCACCCGGGCCAGTCCAGTAAGTCTTGTTGTACTAAGACCGTGGGGGATGTGGGCAAACTGTGTTGATACAGTGTGTTGGTTTGGTCTTCTGCAACTCTCGCACATCAGTAACATAAAGGACCACACGTGTTGGCAGCCTCGTTACATTTCTGGTATTAAACGGCAGACACTTCCAACGGCGGTGCATTAGCAGCAGATGCCTTTTTCCATGAACTTGTTTTTGAAAAAAAATAATAGCACGATAAATCCTACCTCATACAAAGAAAAACTGGTTGTTAATCCGCCGCTTTGATCGTGGCCATTTTTCATGTTGTTTTTCCTATCTTTTCAACGCATTCTTGGATGGAGCTCTTCGAGTTCAAGCTGACCCTTTTTAAAGTGACTATTTTTTTTTTTGCTGAATAAATTCCTCCTCACCGCAGCAGCAGCTGCTGCTGTCCAGTGATGGAAGTTGGGTGGAATGTCAAACTTCCTGTGACACACACAAAAAAAAAAAGCCCTCCAACCCCTGCTCTCCTGCTCCACACTCGCCCGCACCCACCACGGGAGCACATACATGGCCCATGCACCCTCCCCAGCGAAGAAGGCTGGGTGTGGAGCTCCTTCCTTCCTTCCTCCTCTGAACATCTGACTCTGGTTTGGTGCAGCGTGGCCGCGCGGAGCACGGGCTCGTCGTATATCTCCAGGCTATTCATTCCAGCGGAGAGACATGTAGTCGATGATGTGGCATGAAGGCAGACCACGGTTTTGGCCCAATGGAGCCAGCTGGTCAGCTAGGTTATTGAGGGTAAAACGTGACCCCCCCCCAACACACACACACACACACACACACACACACACACACACACACACACACACACACACACACACACACACACACACACACACACACACACACACACACACACACACACACACACACACACACACACACACACACACATCCCACCATCCCTTTACTCCCCCTTCTTTCTTTCCCCCTTGGTCTCAAGTGTGAAAAGTGTGAAACAGATTTACATTCCTGAGTTCCTGAGTAATGGAATCATTCCAGGCGAGTTTTAGCGTTATCTTTCTCCGTAGGCCTACTGTTGTTGCTGCGCCTAAGCTCCACTGATGCATACTCCTCTGGGTGTCCCCGTTTCCCCCAAGAAAATGATTATCTGATCTTCCTAGTCCATGGTTACATCTGTGGAGCAGTAGCTGTTTCCTTCTGGTGGATATGGTCATTCAGTTTTCGAACATTAACGGTTCTGGCCTTGTTATGTTGAGTTATCCCTACTTGTTTTAAGAACATTTACTCTTAATGCTGACACGAGGTGGTTGCGCTACATCGCCCCCCCCCCCCCCCCACTGGATTTTCTACCGTTGACTCATATTATAAAGTGGCCTTAAATCAATATGGGCAGTCCTCTTCCCTAAGCCCTCATCTAATGCACAAAACAACTAGGGCTATTTCCCTAAAACCCTCGGTTGCAGCAGTGGCCTCGTGGCGATCTATTGGTTTTATGGTCACTCTCATTGGAGCGTTAATGTTAATTCAATATATTGAATCTGAAGGAATGGAGGGGAGGAACACGCTAGGTTCTGCAGCTCGAGCGTTTGGAGCTGAGCGTTCGACGAGGATGATGACACCCCTGTGTGGAGTACGACTGTGCTTATTACGCCTCCCGTCTTCAGTCTGACCGCGTCGACGCTGGGCGTGGTGTTCGCACTGGGATTATGGTTGATTTCACCTCACAAAAGGCAACTGTAACCGTTAGGCGAGACTTTTATGCTCAACTTCCCTGGGTATTCAACCAACACATTTGTCAGCCGGGGAACAAAGGACTCCCCTCAGCCATTTTAATCCCTTCAAAAAAGGGAACATTGGTTTTTATCAGAAAGCAGCAGCCACAAAGTTATTTTCTTTATTGTCTCATTGAATCATTACTGGTGAATGGCGGCTTTTGTACATGAACATTAAAAGAAACCTGTGAATTCCATGTATTTTCCAGATTGTCGTTTTTATGAGGTAATTTAACCCCAACGATTTTTGGGCCCCCATTCATTCACATTTTCTGCTTTGTTCAACAACCAGAGTGCAGGACTACTATTGGCTAATGAAATGTCTAATACTATAGTAGCATCACCATCACCCCGCATCAAACAAAAGGAGAAAGCCTTTTCAGTTTTGGGGGCATTTCATGTCTACAGTGGCTGCTGTGCATGCATGTGTTAAAGTCCTCCTATACTGCTCAATGATTGCCTCCAATTTATATAAACATGGTGTATGTTTCCCATAACTATGTGTTCATTCCATTATTGTGTCAGCACTGCCATGAGTCCCTTTATGTATGGCTGAAGGGGGACCTTTTTTTTTGTGCACACCACACCACACGCACTGCACAATACCCATGCACTAGGCGCACACTTTTTACGCAATGAAATGTGGTTGAGAGTACGGTTAATTTTGGGGGAAGTGTTCCCATTCAGTGTTATTTCGCTGGGAAATTTGACTGAAATGTCTGTGGTGGCACATTTCATATTCCCTTACTCCTTTAATACATACAACGGTGCGTTTTCAATTATTCATACAAGTCTGGATTGGTTCACAAAATTAAGAATTGGCTTTCAAAGTACCGGTATTGTCGTGAGATGAGCCAAGATGCTGAATTTCTTTGGAAGTCAAACAGGACATGATGGCAGGAAATTGTAGGCGGTATCTGATTCAAATGGATTAAATCTGAAATTGACGAAACACACTCAGCATTTAGATTAGTGGGGGCAGAAACAATTGAAGATATTATTGGTTGAGGTGCGGAACCTCCTTGCAAGCATATGTGAACTGCATCACAAAATTGTCTTTGCTGCGGTGTGTGGATTTTGTGTTTTATGTCAAATGATTGAATTTCTTTGTGTACATTGTTGAACAGGTGAATAATATATGGTTATGGAAATGAGCTAGCAAGGGGAAAACAAATCCATGGTGTCTTTTTTTCAGAGAACCGTCAAAGTGGCACCATTTCCGGCTGACTTTCCTTTAGTTCTGTACTTTTACGATTTAAAATTCAGTTGGTTGTATTTATATCCACCCTACACCACTAGCTGTGGGCCTGCCCTTCATTGGAAGAGATAACCCAGGAATAGTTCAAAGGCAACTTGGCACCATCCTATTCCACCTGCCACCCGAAATTCGGTGCATATCACGTCTGCCGTAGTTTAAAATTGTGGTGACCATTACGATACCACTCCCCTTTGATGTTACCATGCATGCATAATTCATGATTAGACTTACCCCTCAATTACCGCTCAAATGTGGACATCAAAGACTCGTCTACAGTACGGTGACCTATTTGTGTACAGTCGGCATTCACAGGAACATCTCCCGGCTATTCTTGGCTTACACATCCTCTGACCCACTCTGCCAGTTCGCATTGATAAAGAGTGTTCCATGCTGACACCAACAGCTTTAGTTTACTTCTTTTTTTTTCATAGCTGGAAAACAAATGCTACTGTCAGTCTATAGCTGGGTCACGTTGAATTTTTTGTGGCGGACGCCCCCCCCCCCCCCACAATCTGTGTCCTTGAGTGGCGCTTCACGAAGCATGTTGCCTGGATACCGCAGTTGTAAAGTCCCTAACTTGGAAGCAGTGCAAAACTGAGGAACTCCCATCTCGGCCTTTCCCTTGATTTCAGTCTATTAAGGGAAATGCAATGACCCAACTAGGCAACACATGCCCGGCTGCCTAGATGGCTCAGCCGCGACCTGTGTTTGATGCTTTTGGCTTTGCACTTCTGGTACGGTCACCTCATTTCCGAGTGTCGTCGTCTGCCAAGAGAGCTCCGCCAAGGCCATGCTGCACGCCACCCGACACCCCCTCAACGGGCCAGCTACACCAAACCACGCAGGCGTGACACGCTCCTGTACAAGGCCACACGCACACCCACTGACTCATCCGGCGAACCGGTCACCATAGACAACAGGAGTGTGTGACCACGTAGAGCAAATGTCAGTGCGTTTCTCTTCTCGCGCGCGCTGCAGTTCGGCCGGTAAGCCCAAGGCCCCAACTTATCGCACCTTATTTTTTCTTTTGTAACGAGAGTTCTGATTTTTGTTTTGTTACATTTGAAAGGCGTCATCATTTTCCCATCATGTTTTTCCTCCACATAATGCGGTCTCCACGGTCCTGCCTTTCCCTGTCTTGCTTCTTTTTTTTTTTCCGCCCTGACCGCAGCTGCGCTCGGGGCTTGTGGAGCGCAGTCTGTTCCAGCAGTCCGCTCTGTGGTGTCACCCCTCATCCCAGCGCCACTATCCTCCTAGCGCTGAGCTGTAGTCGACCACATGAGCTCCCCGGGCTGACCGAGTTATCTTTACCAATTGCCACCCTCCTCCTACCCTACTCCTACCCTACTCCTACCCTACCCCGCCCCCCCGCAGTTATGGAAATTAGGTCACATACAGTCTCTACATACGCACGGTTTGCCTGTCTGTCAGCCCTCATTAGATCTCTAACATCAGGATCGGGGGGGGCGGGCGGGGTGGGTCAAACTAGAGGCGATACGTTCATGCATGAGCGAATGTTGATCGTATCTACATAAGCAGAGTGAGGCCTACAAGCAAGAGGCTACACCCCTGGAAGTGGAGTGGTGTTGGTTTATTTATTGATGGCGGCGAGGTCTCGGAGGTCAGGTCAATCAGGGGGCAGGAGTGGGCGTGGCGCGTCTACGGAGGCTTGTTAAAAAGGGTGGCACCCTTTCGGCTTTATTTTTTTTATTTTTTTGACTAGAAGGATTTATTTTGTTTACGGCCCCGCGCTCAAACTCTCAAGAGGGTACTTGCTTAGTCCACGCTGAATGCTAGGTCGCATTAGCGTCACGGCAGTGTGTGTCGTCCCCTGAGAGCCACCGCTAGGAGCGACCCACACACCCACACGCACACATGTCCGCACACATCCCTGGGAGGCACGGGAGCTGTCGGTGTCATCGCGGCAGCCCGCTGGTCGCCCCTCACTGCTGAGTGAACCCTTCCCTAGCCAGCAGCGAGGAACACGGCTGTCGTTCCTCGCCATCCCCTCCCCACACGCCACACCTTTTTACCCAGCCGCATGGAGCTAATAGATTGTGACCAGTTTCTTTATGAGTGGGCCGTGTTTCCCCCCCCCCCCCCCCCTCCATTGCACTGCTGTGGACATAAATAATTGAGAGGGGGCATGCATGTTCATGTGTGTCTCGGAAATCCTCGCCTAGACAGGCTTTAGGGCGTTTTCCACTGGTTTCTTTTGTTTCATCGAAAACACAGGATGTGTCCTGTTTGAGGATACAACCAAACAATGTGTTCATCAAAGTCAAGAGGGAGAAAGACGAATAAAGGAGTGAAAAAAATAAAGTTGGATGTGAAAAACACGTGGTCTGTGAAAGAAGTATCCAATATATACAACTGCTCACCTAGGACTTTTCTTATTATCATCTCCCATTTTTTTTTTTCCCATCCATTGGACCGTTTTGCTTTGTATTATTATTCTTTTGCCTCAACCCCTCCAAAACTTGCATCAAGACAAACGCATCCAAGCCGCACCGCCCCCTGTCCCCTGTCCCCCCCATCCCATGTTATCAGATGAATCAGTGGTCTTCTCTCTCTTTGTCCCGTCAGAGACCCATGGGCCCAGGAGCGGCCCCCAGACGGCCCAGACCCTGCTGCGGGAAGAGGTGGCACAGGCCGAGGAGCAATCGGAGGTGAAGATCCAGGCTGTTTTCACTCTCTTATTTGATCTACTTTTTTATTCAACACAAAAGACTGTCCTACAGATGTTATGCACATTATGACTAGCAAAGCACACGATATATGTGTTTACAGCCTGTTTACATATCCCTGATTCATATTTGTTTGACAGAGTATTATATTCGACAATATTTAGGCATTCAAAACGGACTTGAAGCGGTTTCCCGTTTGAGGTCTGGAGGTATTTGTCATAACTTCTTAGAAGTGGTACTGATGCAGAACGCTGTTTACAAGCTCTGCCTTTGTCAACAATAAGTAACCATAAATGTCCTTTGATTGGCTCTTTACAACATAAGTGCAATGATCCAATGTGTTTGGCATACAACTGAACATTAGAAGTAAAACAGGGGCGGAATACTATCAATAATTAATTAGGGAGATAAGGCATGTAAAAAAAAAAACAAGGTTTAAATAATAGAGATGCATGACAGACCTACATTCGAACAGTGTGTTTGAGAGTGCGATACGGTGCTCTGTTTCAATAGCCCTGCCGCATCTGATAACATCCACCCAGCTAGCTGAAACCGTAAGATACGAGAAAACTGAAATATAAAACACTGTAGGCGAGAGCCGGGTAGGAATTGCATTGGGAGTTCCATTAAAACGATATTCTGCGAAACATTGATTGAGGGCTGGAAAAGAAGCTGAGTTTAACCTATAAGGTTTGTTATCGCCCAGGAGCCTTCAGCCCCGGCTGCCCTTGTGTGTCATGCTCAAGCGTGTGATTTATAACAGCCACAAGCAATAGCTCGAACTGTCTTTGAATGACACCTTCTTGTCCAGAGAATGATTGACACTTGACAGTGAGCACCACCACAGGGCCCCGGCAGCAGCAGGATCACATAGGGATGCTTGAGGCGATTTACTGTGCCGTTCAGTGGATATTATATCCTCATTCTTTAAAAAAAGAACCGACAAAGTTTGGCATTTTCAGGTAAGAAATAGCGATGGCAGATTTTAAAAGGGACATCACATGAAACAGATGTGGCTTTGATGGATGGCATATCTTGCAGGAGACAAAAACACAGGAAATGTTCCATAAACACAGAAGGTAGGTTGGTGTTGCTCTTCCCAAAGGGCTTCATGTCTGCTTTACGATCATGACTTAATCCAGAAGCACCTCCACATAATCCCAATGTTGTGGATTCACATCATAACAAATCTATGTTAGGTTTATACTTGTCCAAACTAGCCCTCTTAAACTGAAGAACGCACACTGCAAATGTAGTTCTTCTTCCTATACACACACACACACACACCGTGTAAATGATATGCACTGGGCAGCACATACTACAGATTAATTGCATTTACTACTAAATATCAACCTCAAAGGCCATAATCCTATGATATTAAATGTGTACTTCATTTTAAAGCCCCCCAAAAGCCTTTAAACGGTTGGCAGTTTCCTTTAGGGTCACGTCTTTACAGGAATCGTTTGCATGATCTGCGAGGAAATGTCTCCCGCTTTGCCAGATTCGTATTGGACCAGGGAACAAAAAAAAACTCAGCTTGTGAAAATCTGGACCGAACTGGAGCCCATACTGATGTTGTTGAGCCATAGAGCTGGCCTCGTGACACAGCCTAGTCGGCCCCTACCCTTATCCACACCTAATGTTTACAGAGACGGCCCAAGCTGAATTATATTTGATTGCATGTGTTAAAGATGCAGTCCTGTCCTTCTTTCATCCATCCATCCATATCTCTCTTCTTAATTAATATACAGTTGGCAGTCATTAAGCAAGACCCTTTTAATGCCCCTCCACTAGAATCCCTGCCAACAAAACGCTCCCGAGTGGACGTTTCCCTCAAACCAATATCTAGCAGATCTCCGGGAACACGTTCCCACAGCAAGGAATGTGGAGTCGGAACCCAAGGTAACCGCGTAACCAAAGGTTTACTTAACAGCAAGCTGCTGCCATTTGATGGCAGCGGGGTGCGCTAGGAGATGTTTCTCTTCTTCGGGAGGGGGTTGTCCATTAGAAGAACAAGGATCAAATGCAAAAGTCTCATTAATGATGTCTCTTTATCCACTCTTGTTGCCTCACACAGCAAGTGGTTGATGGCAACAAAGACCATTATACAAGGCCTGTCACTTACAATGTGTATTAAATAAATTCTTGTTTGTCTCCTGACAGCAAAGCTGACGCCTCACCATTATTAAAAAAAAATAAATAAAACCTGTTGATGGAACCAACGCTGAGCCACGTCCGGGATGCGCTTAATTGGCTCTGCTACTCCCACAAGCTCAGAACATCTGGACAATTGTTTGGCAGATGTGTGTACAGCGTTTCCTGTCGCTCACAAAAATATGCAGGGCGCAAAGCAACTGTAGATTGCCTGTTGTCGTTCCGGGGATTGAGGGGCTGGGTAAAGCAGACCGAAATCGACCGATTTTCTGTGGGTCAGGCATCACGGACTATAGCACGCCACGGCGGGCTGAAACAATACAGGATGTTGCTCTGCCTCGCTCAACTGTTTTCTACATAAATCTTGTTGGATTTCTGAGGCATCCCTTCCCCATGTCGAGCTTGAGCCGCTCATTAAGCTCTGGGGAAATTAGGCCGGTGCGTTCTGAGGGCTCGCAGAAGGCTGTAGCCAGGATTGGGTTGTGTTGCCTCGCCAGCAGACATGGCGGTCCTGCTGCCAACTTTTTCTTTTCTTTGTAATGATTATCATGACACTGCTTTTGGTGTCCCGGAGATTTAACCCATATACAGTCTGGGGTTTAAAGGGGGGCCCTTTCACAAGCCGTGAGGGATGTTTACAAGCTCGGCAGATTTGTTGAATTCATTATTTTGTAACATTTTTTGTCATTTGTCATGTTGAACAGTGGTACCCTGCAAGAAACGGCCTAATGGTTCAATCTAGAGGCTGATGGCATTTGTTCATTTTGTTCCCTGGGTACAGGCGATAGAAAATGTTCAAAGTGCTATCAGGTTTCAGGGCAGCGTGAGAACTCCTCCTCTCAAGAGTTATCTCTTCATATACAGCTATGAATCCAAACCTGAAATCTTAAACGAATGTACTCCATGCTAAGGTCATGTATGAATTGGCTTTTAGGATCACTTTTGGTTTCACTAGCTTTTGCCTGTGGTGACCATTGTGCGTTACTTTTGTCAAGGAGACCAACTTATCTCCGAAGGCAAAGGCCAATTGGCCGGCACCTCCGACACCCTTTCAGTTGCACCCTGATCCTATCTGCATCACATTTCATAGGTTTCACCCTGATGCTCTAGGCCCTAGACTTTCTAAATGATCTGTCAATTACTAGTATCCCTTTCAGGGAGTCTCCCTGCCTCACGCCCATAGTAATCTGGGATATGTTCCAACCTCCTGGATAAGAGTTAGGAGGACGGATGGAATGGCTAAATATGAACATGCAGACAGACTTTACAGATGGTAGCTCTGCTTTTTAATAAACATCCTCTAGAGAGTTGACTTTAAAAATGCACCAGTGTGCATACGAATCAGGCCAATACGTGAAATGAATAGTTTTGTGGGCCCACCTCAACCCCTGTAACTTTAGCCAACTGGCGCTGTTTTGGAGGTAATGACTTGACAGTGGGGTTCTGCTAGGGCAGAACCATTTGAATATTGGAGGGATTAAGGCCACGGTTTATAGGGATCCTGGTGCAATGGAAAATTATATATATTTAACGATTTTCATTCTTTCTTAAGCCCATCTGCCTTAATATTAAAGTCTGCTTACTTGGGATCTGAGATCCTAGTAATGTATTTAAATACCTTACTTCTACGATCAAAGACTTGCTAGCCTTCTTGCTTTTTAGCCGTTAACGTTTTATGAAGGTTATTGAACAACACAGGCATATATTTTTACATGCCAACATTGATTAAAATACATTCCTAACCTGCCAAAAGAGTGTGAATATTCCACTTGTTTGCCTACTCTATACCAAGAGTAATGATTTACTAAATTTCCCGCAAACTCCTTTTAATTACCACCTTTGGCTTTCCAAGCACATGTTGCTTGCGTCGGCCGTGTTAGACAACAGCCCGCAGGGCTAGGAGTGAAGTGTCTTGGTGTTAGTGTGTTAATAAAACCTTCATCATTGTCCAGGAGACATGGTAAATGCGAAATGAGTTATCCCACCACTTGTTTACAAAGGATAAATGATTATGCACAAATTGGCCAGGAACACATGATACTGAACGCTCATCTTCTTCTGTCAGTGTTGCTTGGGCCCCGTGCCAGACCTCCCCAATCTCTGGGCCGCCTTTCAATCACGAACGACGGCTTTCCCCAGTCTCCGCCAGAACCACGGACACAATACTCACTGGAAATCATAATACGCATGAAACTATTGGGAGTAGTTCGCACTGTTAAACTTTCACAGCCACTTGTACTCACCCAAAGAGTAGTAAAAACATTTTCACTTCCAAGGTGGTTTCACAAATCCTGTGGTCTCGTGCGCTCCCGCTCTTCCCCCTCACTGATGACACCTCGCTCTACTCGCAGAATGCTATCTTAGCAGATAGAAGTTCATGGAGGGCAGCGTGAACCTGGAGTCCTTCCTGGAGTCCTTCCAGAGCTCCCGGAAGACCTACCACATCCGCCGCGCCCAGGTGGAGAAGGTCCAGGGAAGCTCTGTGGCCCGGCTAAAGCGGCCCTGCGTAGCGAGACAAGCCGGCCCGCGCTCCAGAAGGCCGTGCCGGAGGTCAGGAAGGACCTCGAGACGGCCCCCCCGGAGGCCCTCGTGCGGTTCCCAACGGTCTTTCGTGCCCAGGGGCCCTTCTGCGCGTCTATCTCACCGCGCAGGGCCTGGCCCGCCAGCTGCATGCCCCACTGCCCTCCCGCCTCGCCGCGCCCCAGCCAGGCGCTGAGCCCCCAGGGCGGGGCCCCTCCACCGGTGCACCTGGACCAGCAGCTCCCCAGCCCGGGCCAGGGCCACCTCCTCAGCCCCAGCGCCCACGGCCAGCCCGTGGGCCTGCGCGTCATCGGACAGCTGGCCGGGGGCTGGCCGGCGGCGGCAGCAGCGGGGGGGAGGCCCGTGCGGGTGCAGCAGCTCTACAGGCCGAGCCCCCACCCGACCGAGACCCCTTACGTAACCACCGCCCCCCCCCCCCCCTCCTCTCCCCACGTAGGTGGAGACTTGAGCTGGAAACTAAAAAAGAAGACCCAGATCATGGGGGGGAGAGGAGTAGAACACCGATGAAAGACTGTGAGCAGACGCGGTACTGCACCCACACCCCCGCCCCTCCTCTCCTCCTCTCCTCTCCCGCTGGAGACTACTCAGACCCTGGTCCTGCACCCCCCCCTTGACACGCCCATGGAGATGAAGAGGTGTGGTGCGGGGAGCAGGGATCCATCCCACTTTATTGCGAGAGAGAGAATGGGAAGGGAAAGCGATGCATCAATGACGGCCCGGATTGGGAAGTTTTTAGAAAGAATCTTATTTTATCATGTCAGCTCATCATTGAGAGAGACGTTGGGTTAAGAAGCACAGCTACGGCGGGCATTATGGTTGTAATAGTTGGTTAGGAGACGCCACCGTCCATTTGGCTTCACCAAACCATAATGCGACTTGTCATCAGACAAACTGCCATTGTTGTTCATTTGTCTTACACTCCTTATTACAAAATGGGTAAAGATACAGTTGTCTAAATTAAGGTTGCAATTGAGAAATGTTTGTATTTATAGCAGATGGTATTTATTGTTAACCTGATGTAGGGCGTGTACGGTGATATTGTTTGGCCGGTGATGTATGCAGCATCACTTTTTATCCTTTTGAGACTGCCTTCCAAAGAGATTTTTTTTTTTTCTTTCTTGCCCAATGTAGATTAATATCACAAATGCAACACTAGAGGAGTACCCCAAAACAATCTGCCATTGGCTTTTTGATGAACGGTGCTGGTCACATCGTCGTAAAGGGAGTGCTTTGATTTACGTTCATCGTAAATCCTATCTTTAAATGCTTGCTGCTTCAAAGGAAGTCCGTGTGTCCGTCCGGTAAACATAGAAGGCAGCAATTTTGTTTTCTGTTTGTTAAAATGTGTTAGTCTTTCAGATGTTTTCCCAGACCCTGTAGAATGTGTTCTGTGGTATCATTGCAGTGAGGGTGTGCCGTTAACTTAAGAAAGCTTACTGTGTTCTGTGAACTTAATGAAGAGAAGCATCTCAAGAATAGGAAAGGCGATAAGATAAAATCTTCGGTTCAAGTCTTCTTCATTTTGAAAGGTGAAAATGGCATCCGAGTGCAGTTTTGTTTGGCGGTTACTGTGGTGACTCCTCGCCAGTAGGGGTTTTTTTACAATTTTTCCTTTTCTCTGAGTATATTAAAGCCTCTGATGCGATGTTGTGTACTATAGCAAAAGACCAGGACATCTGGTCTGCAATAACGTCAAAAAAATCATGTGGCTTTCGTCAGGTTCAGGAATTTGGGACCAAACCATTCGCAGTGTTGTTGTCCCACTCAGGGCGTCCATTTACAAACCAAACGAACAATGCATTTTTTCTATGCATATTCTTTTTGTAATGATTGTATCAATGTGTTGCTCCCTACTCAGCCCTGTAGCACACTGGAGCACCCAGGTTAATAGGGTTTGTGCCCAGGGAGGCTCATATCATGCTGTGCATGCCTTGTTGTGCCTCAAAAGGTAATTTGAATGATGTTTTGTTTTTTGTTTCTTTTTTAATACAGGGATTGACTGCTATCAATTCAAAACATTTAATCGCCTTTCATTTTCATTAATTTTTTTCTGGGGGGGGGGGATTATCTTTTTCGACTGTACTTGCTCAGTTGTCATACAATACATCGTACCTCAAATTGATCTTGAACTAACGTGACTGATGGTTCCTCAAATGGAATGGTGTTTTGAAGCTGGTGGCCATTACAGCTGATGTTTCTATGTGGACATCCTTCCACAACGCCCCTAGTCCAAGAAAGCCCACTGTATTTCGTCACTCGTGTCATAATCAAAAGAATCGCTAGTTCCCAGCAGCCTCTAAAAGGCGCTGCAAAATACATTGATGAATACACGCGCTGTCTCGTCCCAAATAACAGATGCTATACACTCGTGACGTCTCTGTTCAAACTTGGCAACACCGTCTCGTGTTCTTAGGTGTGAGTGCACGCGCGCTGATGTGCCAGACGCGAGATCACGCCACGCCGTGTCAGAGTCCATAGTCAGTGTTGCCACACAGAGTTGACTGAACAAGCTAAGTAAGATCCTCGTCCAGCCAGATATGGATGGCAGTGGTTCGCAATGCCCCTAGTTGTGTGTGGGTGTGTGTGTTGTGTGATGTGTGTGTGTGTGTTGTGTGTTGTGTGTGT